>JAVJIF010023830.1:0-12559 GCA_038442645.1 Agave tequilana
TTTAAGAATAGTAAAAGTCACTGACACTTTAAAATATCCTAACATTTAGAAATTGTTAACAAGCAAGTAGTCTAAAGGGGTTTAAATATAGTAGAATTAGCTTCCAGTATTATGACATGAGGTCGACTGAATTTTTTCTAAAGAGAAAAGGAAAGGAAAGGAAAAAAAAAAAGAAATAATCCCATGTGCGCTCTATTGAGCCTCAGGAGATCCAAGCAGGAACTGGCTGATGTGCATTTAAATTTGTAAAAGTATGATCTTATATTATCCTTATAAGTAAATACCAACAGTCATAGGGTCTTTTCTACAAACCACCAATGAAATACATGTTTCCGCAAGCGCCACCGATCCACATTCCCCTCCGAAAATCTTCGAATTTCCCAGACCATTTTCGTCAATCTATACCAAAACCTCGCTCCCAATTCTGCCTATTTATTCTCTCTCCGCTCTTAAACCCCAATTCGGCCCTCTCTCTCTCTCTCTCTCTCTCAAATTCCTCAGTCTCTCTCTCAAATTCAATCAAATCCAATGAGGCTACTCTACTCCAGTCCCAATCCCGGCGGCGCCCCGCACTTTTCCGACCCCTCCGCCGCCCCCCCTCAACCCCTCGCCGTCGACTCCGACGTCGTCGTCATCCTCGCCGCCCTCCTCTGCGCCCTAATCTGCATCGTCGGCCTCCTCGTCATCCTCGTCGCCCGCTGCGCCTGGCTCCGCCGCTCCTCCACCTCCGGCACCTCCGCCTCCGTCGCCTCCGTCGCCGCCACCTCCCTTCCCCTGCCGCCCCCCAACAAGGGCCTCAAGAAGAAGGCCCTCCGCGCCCTCCCGAGGGACGCCTTCAAGCCCTCAGCCCACGCCGCGAAGCTCGTCGAGTGCCCAATCTGCCTCGCGGAGTTCGCCGAGGGCGACGAGATCCGGATCCTGCCGCAGTGCGGGCACGGGTTCCACGTTGCCTGCGTCGACACGTGGCTCGGGGCCCACTCGTCGTGCCCGTCGTGCCGGCAGGTGCTGGTGGCGGCGGCGGCGCCGGTGAGGTGCCAGAAGTGCGGGGCGAGCTCGCTGTCAGCGGGAGAGGTGGGGCCAAGGCGAGGGAGGGCGGGGATGTGAAGAGGTTCTTGCCCTAGTAGCTACTTACTACTAGATCTTATACTTTAAATTAGAAATTTGTAAGTTTTTTTTTTAATTTTAGGAGGTGATTGTGATTGTGTTTGTTGTTTGTAATTTTAGGACTGTAAATAAATGAAAATAGGGAAATTATTATGCTGAAGCATCCGCTTTTTCTTTATTTTTTCTTCATTTAATTTTTCTTTTTTCTAATTTTTGACCGGTGGAGGACGGCAGATTCTTACCATGTCTCCTGCCGTCGAAAGTGCTCAACTTGCCTCTCGCGCGCTTTATTCTTACGGCCCACAAAAATATTAAAGTTTTTTTTTTTTTTTTGCTCTATTTTTACTGGGAACTTGAGTAACCAGAGATAATGAATGTTTCTTATAATTTAAATTAAGAAAATTATTCGGATTTTTTTTTTCCTTTTCTTTTCTTTTCTATTGTTTAATGAAGTTTTATTACAAATTTGATCACTACAACTTCACAAGGCGACAAGGCGGGTTTGACCCGACCCGCTCTGCCCCGGCCTGAATTTTACGGGTTTATAATCTCTTTGTAGCCCGCCCGAACCCAACCGGGCCGGTCTTAAAACTTTAAAAAGATTTTCGGGCTGGGTAAAATTATTAGAGAAAACCTGTCCAAACCGAACCGCTTAAGACCCGAACCCGCACCCATGCCCGCCCGAAACCCATACCCTCTGTAATATTAAGTTCTATATTGTTCTCAGCCGTTCATCTCTTTGTATTTGTGTCTATGATTAGTTCTGAACTATGTTATATAAGATTCCTCCTAACAAAAAAACTAAATATATAAAGCTAGAGAGAGAGAGAGAGAGAGAGAGAGAGAGAGGAAACCCTAGCCGCCTCCCTGACCCTTTGCTCTCCTCTCCTCTCCTCTCTTCTCTCAATTTCCATGCTCAAATCTATGCACCTTGAGGAAGCCAATGGCAATTTAGAACAACGAATAAAAGAAAGATATAATCTAATTTTAAAGCTTGAAATTTTTTCTAATTGTTAGGGGATAGCCCCACATCGATTGTGTGAAGAGAGATTTAATGCTTTATATTAGAGTTATGGCCTCCCTGGTACCTTTTGGGTGTGAGTCTTGTATGCAGTTAAGTCTTTCTGAGATAACGGACGGGTGTTAGGAGATAGTCTCACATCCCTTGTATGATGTGAAGAGAGATTTAGTGCTTTATTTTTATTTTCCTCTCTCTCTCTCTCTCTCTCTCTCTCTCTCTCTCTCACATGAGAATTCAAGAATAATAGATATAAATTCAATTTCCAAAATCTAGCAACCTCATATGAGGTTTTGAGTTTAAATCCCACTTGGAACATGTCACGACCTATATTAAAATAATAATAATAATAATATGGCTACCACTTGTCTTGTATTTTGATGCTAATATGAAAAAAATATTTTGAGTGTTTGCAAGATATTTGATTAGTGATGGAAAAAAACAACAATTTAAGGTTTGCCAAAAGTACTATAGAAAAGATGAAATTTCTCTCCTGTATTAAAAACTAAATTAACATATATTTAAAAAAACAAACAGAGAGGTAATTTATCAAATACTTACAGTTTATCCATTTTACAAGGCCAACTGACAAATAGGTATTTTGATGCTAATATGAAAAAATATTTTGAGAGTGCTGGCAAGATATTTGATTAGTGATGAAAAAAATCAACAATTTAAGACATGCCACAAGTACTATAGATAAGATGAAATTTCTCTCCTGTATTAAAAAATAAATTAACATATATTAAAAAACAAACAAAGAGGTAATTTACCAAATACACACAATTTATCTGTTTTTATAAGATCAAAATGCAATAGGTACCTTGGTGCTAATATGTAAAAAGATTTTGAGAGAGTTTTGGTTATATTTTTGATTTGTGACAAGAGGCTACAGTATTCAACATATGCCACAACTAATAAAGTAGATAATATTTCTCTCTTAAACTAAGAGAAAATAAAAGTAAAATATATTCAAAATACGTATTAAAATGCAAACTACCTCATTATTCAAAGATAATTACAGATTTATGTCTCTAGAGCTAATTCTGTAGCTCACGCGCCTCTAACGTCATATATTTCAATACTTCCTCATTAACTAAATAATTGGAACACCAATTTTTGGTTATAGTAAAAATAAAAAAAAAAAAAAAAGAAGTTGTATTTCTTGTTGTAATGTGATGCAATACTTTCATGTTGCCAAGCTAATTACTAAAACACTATTATAGAAGATAAAAGTGAGGAAACTATCCAATTTAGTTTTGTCATCCTCTCTGTTAACAAAGAGAAAGGGAAAATTACACCAGTCCAAAATCAAACCTCAAACTGACAAACTTGGAAGATTCCAGGAACCCTCCTCCCATTAATGGGTTGATGTGATCACTTGAACAAACACAAAAAGGGAACAATTGCTTGTCGGATTTGGGTTTGTCTATTAGCACTTTGATTTTGTTAGGAGCTAATGCACACTTTTGGACTGATTTAGCAGCCAGACAAAAATCACAAGGAGATGATGAGGCAAAACTCACGTTTTTAAAACATTTGGGTGTCCCTAATATTTAAGATGTTGCACCCAATGTCACACACGCGAGAGGGTTCGAACCGACGACCTGTGAGTAGCGGAGCTCTTACGAGCCAAATGCCTGATCGAAATGCCATTTGTGGAGAATGCAGCTTTGAATGTTTGTTAAACTATATATCTTAATGTTTCTTCACTTCCAAAGTTGTGGGAGTTTGGTCAAAATCTCAAGTGAGAAGATGATGATGAAATTGTTGGAATATGAAGAATATATATGTGAATCTTTGAATTGAATTACGACGAGATCCGTTGATCGAATCAATTGGATGATGGTTGGAGTGTATTCTCCTTCCATTGGGGATGAACGTGGTATATTCACATGTTCAATTCCGACTTCGAATGAATGAGATATTCAAGTCTAAAGATTGCCTAATTCAAAACCAAAATGGGACTAAAGGTAGCTAAAAGCATTTAGTCCCACATTGGCCATGGGATAGAAGTTCGTAGTGTTTAAATAGAGAAAATTGAGAATAAAGGGCGTGCCCTTTGGGTACTTGGAGTTTTCGCGCGCGATTGGGAGGGAACCATGCGCGCGCCGCCGCTGGCGGCGGCCAGCCGGGTCTGGGTTCAGCGGGTTCCCTACCCGGCCTGATTCTTTTTGAACTGGGTCTCATAGGTATGGGTTACGCGAAGCATACCCACTCCGCTGTCCGGATCCGAACCGCTCCGCCAGCGGCTGTCAGACCAGTTGGACAGTCAACGACCGTTGCAACGGTTCAGACCGAACCGTTATTCGTTGGGTTCGGACCTGTTGGCCCCTCCCGGAGCGCTAAGCGCTCCGAAATCTCAATTGAAACACACCAACACAAAATCTGGAACTTCTGAAGAAAAATATTCTTCAACCTTCCTTCTTCCTTTACAGTGGGTGCTCCTCCAAAGTAAAGGCAAATATTCTCCCGAAATTTGTCTTTGTCCCGCTGCTTCAATAATCCTGTGAAAGTACTGGCTTACTTCTTCCTCTACAGTAGGTGCTCCTCCAAAGTAAAGGCAAATATTCTCCCGAAATTTGCTTTGTCCCGCTGCTTCAATAATCCTATGAAAGTACTGGTTAACTACGGTTCGACCGTACGGTGATTTGGTAGTGCTATCCAAATACCGTACGGTGATTTGGTAGTGCTATACAAATACCGTGAAGGAGTGTTGTATCTTGGGAGACCAGCGTCCAGTAACCCGTTAGCACCAGTGCGGGGGACGTAATTGTCTTAAGGAGATTTGCTTTAAACGTACCTCACTCCAAGTACTGTATAAGTGAATTAATTTCTTTATACAGGAGATATACTGATATTCAGTATATTGAGACTGATTTATATCGGTCTAATTGGTGTTTAACTAAGAAGGAAATTGAAAGGTGGTTCTTAAATTAAGGAACGTTCTATTGAACGGAAAACCTCCCACCTAATATTTACCGACCTGGCCAATTAGATTGTTGATATTTCAGTGATATTGATTAGTTGTCAGATTGATCCCAGAAACCAACAGGAATGGGGATGAGTTTGCTTGTCATTTTTGGTAAAAATAGGTTGATTACCAAAAGTTCACTCCACCTAAATTAGTTAGTGTGTTGGGTCTTAAGAGTTTTCACATAACAACTTGCAACAGTAACGTTGCACATTGTATTTTAAGGTTTTTTTATATAATGCGAATGAAGAGGTTCGAACAACAAGCTCCTATTAAAAAACAATGTATATGTGATCTTGGATCTTGGCTAATCTCATTTTTGTCAGACTTTTAACATTCTACGAAGAGTTGTAGAAATATTTATCACGGAAATAGGCAGATGGTTCCTTAAAATATAAATATTCAAAAAAAAAAGAAAGTAAAATAAACATATATTTTAATTTAGGAGCGTGTTGTTCTTCTGAAAAATAATGATAATTGATAGATTGGTTGCAGGGTATTGCTTTTATTTTAAAATATCACCCTTGCTGTTTAATTCACTTTGATACGGGCACTTCATTCTGCAATTTGAAGAGTAGACTAAAAAATAGAAAAGAAAAAGGAGATGAGGAAGGGGAAATTTTAGGGATATTAAAAGGGTAACGGGGTTTGAATGAAATTGTTTGGCCCATAGAAAGTTTTGGGTCATTTTTGGGCCTCCCAATGGTGCAAATCAAAGTCAATAACCAGTCAAGTTTTTAATAATTTATCAAAATCGATTGAAGAGAGGTTTTCTCCTGTGACTCATATAAAAATTTTGTTCGTCCTTCTATCCGTCTTTTCTTCTCTCAGCTCCACCTTCTTCCTCCCCCTTCCCCTTATCCTCCTCACTGATTGGTTGATTCTCACCGGCAGGGGCGGTGCACTTTATCAAAACCAACTGAAGAGGGATTTTTTTCTCGTCACTCATATAAAACTTTGTCTATTCGTTCGTCCGTCCGTCCGTCTTCATCAGAGAGAGAGAGCAACAATATTCGCTTCTTTTCTTCTTTCTCTCTCAGCTCCTCCTCCTCCTTCCTCCTTCCTCCCTCCCCCTCTTCTTGTTCGATTGGTCAATTTTCACTGACTGTGACAATATATTACTTTATTAAAATAGATTGGAGGGAGGTTTTCTCATGTTACTCCTTCTTAAATTTTATTCGTCCGTCTTCTGTGAGAGAGAATCGCTGAAGACTCCCCCCTCTTTCTTCCTCCACCTCAGTCCCCTCCCCAATTCTCCTTCTCCTCCTCCTCCTCTTTTTTTTAGCAAAGCTAAAGCCCTCCTCCTTTCCTTCATCTTCCACCTTCATTCTCTTTGTCGCCGCTCTATGGATTAGTTTTTATTGCGAACAGAGTGATATACTAGAAATAATAATAAATCATTTATCTATATCTTAGTGCTATAATACTGCCATCCTAAGACGCAGTACTTGGTTCGAGAGAGTCACACGGTCAGAAAATAAAATCCCATTTCCGTTCCCCTATTGAAATCGTCAACGCTGAACAAACCCTAACCCTAATTTCTCTTTCGTGCTCCCCGTCAATGTGCAGTCCACAATGACATCGATCTCGAGCTCGCTCTCCTTGCTTCGGCTCAAACCTCAGTTCAACTCTGCCCTTGCTCCAGCTTCTTCGCTCCGATCTCCTTCGCATTTTCTTGAGAATGGTCTGAGACCTTCGATTGTGCGGGTGTTTCGGTTCGATTCTTGCCGTTTGAGATGGGCTCGTCGGCGATCGAGCTGGAGATTCTGTGTTAGGGCTTCTAACGACAATCTCGATTCAGGCGGCTGTAATGGAGCTGGTACACTGAGAGGGATGGTCGATGCTCTCCAACCTGCTGTTTTTGTGGTGAAAATTTTCTACTTTCTGTTTTTTTGGGGTCTTTTTTCATTTTTATCAATGCTTCGTCGTCCAATTTAGCGTTTTGGCGTTCTTATTACAATGCAATGTCAAGTAGCTACTATTCTTTGTTTGTTATCAATTCAATATTTTGGGAGTGCTTTGAAGTTTGCAATTGGCGTCTATTCCAATAATGAATGCTCCCTTGCACATAGTTCTTACCTATTGGAAGAATTGCTGATAACTAGTTTACATTTATCTCTGATAATATCTCAAGTAGAAAGGTTGGTAAGAAGTTTAAACATCTAAGAAACTTTATGATCATATTCACATTCATCGCTAAGTTATGCCTTGGAATGACCATTAATGCTACTTAAAATTGAGGAGGATGGAAGAGTGTTCGTCTGTGGACTTCAAGGAAGGCAGTGTATTCATCGAGCATCATGATGTTCTCTCTTGTTTGAGTTTGTAACTTTGTATCTTGTCTTCTCCTATGTATTTTGGTTTTATGAGTTGGATGTATGTTTCATTATATGCTCTTTAATGAAAATGGGTGGGTATTTCCCTTTTGATTTTAAAAAAGGAAAAAAAGATTGAGGAGGATGTTTTTCCATAGAATAAAAGTTGGATGGTCAAAGTCGTATTCTGGAGTATTATCTGGTCATATAATAACCATAAAATAGGAGTAGAAATTTTAGAAGATGTTTGTACCAGCCTTTTATGTCTAGAGACTCAAAATGTGGGATGTTAAGAAATATGTCCAAAAAAATTAATGTAATTGAAATGAGAATATTGAGAATAATGCATGGTAATAGGGAAAAGTATAGGATAAGAATTGAGTGCAGCCATAAGAAGTTAGAGGTAGTTTCGAACTAGTAGGTAATAGGAAAAGGTTTAGGATAAGAAACAAGTGCATTTATAAGAAGTAAGGGGTATCAGGTAGTTTCAATTGAGGACAAAATGAGAGAGAACTAATTGGGCTGGTTTGGGCATACGTGATGGAGACTAACCAAGTCATCAATTAGTGATGATAGGATCACTAGTAATGGAGCAATGAGGTCTAGGTCTAGATGGAAGTGAAAGACAATATAATAGTTATTAGTTTTAAATGCCCTTAGAAGAGCTGCATGGAGAAAAAGGAGCCGAATGTAGCCGGTCACAAAAGTTTGGACAAAAGAGGCTTTGTTGTTTTACTCTTCCCTTCCTCTATCTTTCTTGTCTCTCATATTGGGTCTTAAAAGTTTAGGTTTGGGAGACTTCACCTGATTCACCTCTATCCTTGCTGATGGCAGTTAAAAGATATGATCCATAATTTGTATTATAAATAGCTAGTAAGTTATACATACTATATTAAAAGATTTGATCCATCATTTGTATTATAATTAGCTATTAAATTATACTTAATAAATTAATTCTTTTTTCTCATCGTTTTACGTAACTGAAATTCTCATTTGGCCCTAATGCATCTTGATTTATGTCGATCCCACTACTTTGTGTGTGCTGTTTTTATTTATTTTGGGGGGGGGCGGGGGGCGGGGGGATTAGTGTGCTGAGGCCTTGTAACTGCTCTTTGAATAATGTTTTCTTTAATCTGTTTCAGGTGCGCAGAAATATTGGCTCAAAACTTGCAGTTGGTATATATATCGCATTTGCATTATTTGCTATTGTTGCGAGGCAAGTAATGCTTAAAAAACAGAGTCAAAAGCATCAGGGTTCTGTTGCTGATCTTGTGAGAAGGGGCCAATTGAGATCTGATAGAAGAGGCATGTATGTTATCCAACTAATTATATGCCATGTATTTCATGCTGCGAAACTTTTTCCCGTAGATGGATAATAGTATGGATGTTTTATAATGGTATCTTTGCGATCCCGTGCTGAGTTCCACGTACAGTTTTGTGTTCACCTTCTTTATCTAATGTCTATAACGAGAAGCTAGTGAAAGGCTCACTGGTATAGTGAGAGGCTCACTGGTATATCTCTTTCAAATGCGTGATGGTTAGCTTGAGCTGCAACAGAGTGCAGAGAGGCCCACTGGTAATATTCTCTCTCTTTCAAGCGCGTGATGGTTAGCTTGAGCTGCAACAGAGCGCAATTTTCATAAGGATCTTTTCACAAACTTTGTTGGTAGATTTCTCTTGATATGTGCATAAAAATGTCTTGGAGGATTCAGTTTTTAGAGTAATTAAATCCATGAATATTTGATAGAGTTCTTATATCTTGGAAGTTTTGAACAAAGAAATCATTAGAATTAATGCTGGCAGAATCATACCATCAGACTGAAGTCCATACTTTCTTTTCTTCATACTTCATGTTGTATTAAAATGTTGACAGCCAAGCCCACTCAACCTTACACTATTAACAAACCAGTGAAAATGCAAAATCTATGAGATTGTATTAGTATCTGATAGCTTGAATGGGTTTCTAATTTTTTGTTCGATAACCAGATGCTTGAGAATACTTCGTAGATTTCTAGCCATGCAAGCTAGTCTTTCAGTAAAAAATTTGGAAGCACGAAGCGTGTTGTCGGTTCCTGCAATTTGTCTCCGTTAATAAACAAATTGCAGAATGATACTCTGTAGCAGTCTTTCAATTATCTATAATATGTAAAGTTTGGTCATATTAAATATTAAAACTGCAAATAAAATGACCTTAATATATTTTCATGGTGAATTTGCAATGGTGCTGCATCAAAGAGCAAGCATTTGTATTTTGAGGGGAATGGTTACTTGTCAATTTTAACTTTTTTCCTTTGGACAAGATTTTGCTGTTTTGAATTCAGCCGCAAAGAATCTTAAATTTCTTAATGTGATAAATAATAATTCAGCCTACTCTCTTGTACAGCTCAAAGCCTCTGAAATATGAAGATCCTTTTAATAATCCTCTAGTGAAGGTTGGTAAGAGTGATTCGACCATAGAAATGTGCGGAAAGGTTTATCGGCTAGCTCCGGTAATGCTTACTGAAGAACAACAGTCAGAACATCAGAAGAGGAGATCACGCGCATACCAGTGGAAGAGGCCAAAAGTTTTTTCTCAAAGAAGGTGATCCAATTCCAGCTGATGTGGACCCTGATGCCGTCAGATGGCTTCCAGCCAATCACCCATTTGCAACAACTGTCAGTGACATTGATGAAAAAATGGCGCAGGACAATGTTTCTCAGAAGCACGGTGTTCCATCTCGCATCAAAGCCGAACATGAAGCCTTGCAGAAAAAGTTGGAGGCTCTACAAAGTGTAAGTTTTCATTATTAATGATGGTTATGATCGTTTCTGTGCTTCTGTTTCTTTTTATTTTTCCAAACAAAAGGACTTGGACTTTTAATATAGCGATATATGTTAACCTGTCAAACAAGTATTTCATGAAACCACTCTTTCAATATTGGCTGCTGCAAATGGTAAATAGGCCAACCTCTGCGATATGGCAAAAAGGAAAATCTAGGTTGTGTCACTTATGTGTTGGACCACTTAAAACTATGTTGCTTAAGTATACAGTAAAAACTCTTTACATGAGTAGGATTCTATCTTAGCATGATCCAAACACCTTAAAAAACATAAGCGGCCTCAAAGCTCATAGATAACTTGTTGGTCAAATGTTCAATTAGAATTTAAGATTTCTTTGTTTGATTTCATGATTGGAAGCTATTGACTTAAATCATTATGTTTCATTTTTCTTTCCTTTCCACTTTTAATAGAACATGTCCTAGTCACTAGGGATTTTGAGGTTTACTATTTAGTGGAGCACGAACACACACACGAGCGCGCGAGCACACACAGAGAGAGTCCTGTTGTTGTGCCTTGTGACCCTCTTCTTAAGGATATTCCATGTCTCCATGTTCGTATTGTGTCCGATCTTGTGTCCCATGTCTGGATCCATGATTTTGAGCTGCCTAGGTTCTTAAGTGGTTCACTTAATCTCTTAGACGGTGTTGACCACTCTGCATGATCCGCTTAAGCAATGCCAACGGGTATTCTCATCCTATTATTTTTTAATTATACACCATAATACTCTTATAAGGAATGCATATTCTATTAATATGGTTGATATTTGAGAATAGAGTAGTACATTTCATTTAGTTTTAACTTAATACTTGAGACTTATTGCATAAGTTATGGGTTTCTGCATATGTAACCAAAAAGGCAAGAATACTAAGGAGTGAATAACCACCATGAGAACTTCATTTTAATGTCTCTTAGGCCCGTGGTTGCAAGTGTTAAGCAGTTAATGTCATTTTACTCTTTTGTCTCTTTGAGAATGTGCATATTGCTCGATAGGAATGAGTGGAGAAAGCTGATCCATGTGCCCAATCCAGCGTAATTCTCTTTTGGTTCATGTAGCCCTACCCCAAATACTTGGGACAAATGGCTTAGTTGTTGTTGTTGTGTCTCTTTGAGAAATGTGCAACTAATAAGTGGACTCATTGTCTAGTGGAAGGAATGATTATGGACTCGCAACATTTTGCAGATAGGTTTCTTGTTTGATCTAGGTACAAGGAACTTAGTTTGGTTTGAATATGTTTAGCAATAGATCACACCAATTTATAATTATCCAAGTATGTCACAGGATGTTCTGAATCAATCTTAAATGTTCCTTTGTGTGTTTCACCGCACAAGATATACGGAGATGATTATTAATGAGCCGTGTGAAGATGACAAAATAGGTTAGAGTTTAAAATGTAATAAAGCAAGAAAGTGTGCAATAACTGAAAATGGTGTGCCTATTGATGTGTTGAGGCAACAATATGTGAATTATTTTCTTAAGGTAAACTAAGACGAGCACATTTTCAATATTAAATGTTGTTATGCTTGTGATGCAATGGAGCTGCCAAAGCCCTAGCACTTGTTATCTTTTACACGAAAGGTAGCGGTTAATGTTCCTATGTTAGAAGTCTTCAGATTGGTCAAGTTGTGGTAAAAGAGCTATCTATCAAGAACATAAGTATTCATCAGAGTCTTTAGTAGGAGATTTTCCAATGGAAACAGCGCAATGACTATTTATCTTGAACCATGAAGGAGTAGGATACAAGAACTTTCCACTGTTTTAAATATCGGCCAATATACCGGTATTTTATTCAAAACGATATGATAAGTGTAAATTTTACCGGATATCGTTATGAACCGATATGGGTCGATATATCACCACGTGGCTGATATATTGGCCGATATCTGAAATGAAATATCTGATATACCGCCATGTGACGCATTTGAGGAGGTTTTACAAATGCTTTTGAGGAGCTTATACAAAAATAAGTATCTCTTATGAGTCTATAACCCTAAACTTACTTTGAGTAATTTCATATGATTTATGTAGACAATCACATTTATATTCTTCATCCGGTACGGCGTCCGATTTGACGTCCGGTATTTAGTATCATATCGCGATATATCACTCGGTATCCGGTATATAATTTTGTCGACCGATATATCACCAATATCCGATATTTAAAACACTGTCCACAGTGATTATATTCTGCTGCAAATGAAGTGCACAGTACATTTGGTGGTATCATGCAAAATGTTGATCATGGCATGGCAAATTGAGCATGATGGTATGAACTTAAATTTTTTTTTGGGGGGGGGGGGGGGGGGGGGGGGGGGGGGGGGGGGGGGGGG
>JAVJIF010023831.1:0-82077 GCA_038442645.1 Agave tequilana
GGGTGGAAGGAGGGAGGGAGATCTGATATATAAGTTTTGTGCCTACTATTTTTTCTGTTATCTGACACTAATCCATGCTACCTTGTATGCTTTCCACCATTATCCACCTGGATACTACTAGAGAGATATTACAATTTTTTTTTTTTGAAATATAAGCCGTAGCCTGGTGGAAGCGGGATTTGAACCCCAGAACTCTTAACCACTATGAAGAGGCTTTACCACTATGCTACAATGACACTTGGGGGGGAGAGAACAATTGATTTCTACCTTTAGGGAGGGTTTCTATTCCAAATTAGTTGTACTTAGTTATATCTGTAATGATTATTTCTTTTTCTATGTGAATAATGATTGCTTGATATTTGGCTCTAGAGACTACTGAAGGTGCATTCCACCATAAAGGGTGTAAACACACACACACCCACCCACCCCCCACACTTCCTCTATTTTATTGGTTTGAGACCTTGTAAAGTTGTAAATTTTATATGATGGTAATATTTAGAGATGAAAGAGAAACATCACCTATGGCATAAGTGGAGGTTATACTTATTGTTCTATTGTATTCTGGTTGTCATTTGAGATTTTGGAATATGATTTTTCTACATGGTGTATTTTATACTTATTTATGGGCATATATTGTTTATTATAATAAATTTGGTTTTTGAGCAACAATAGGCATTTTTTCTGTAATTAATGTCAGAGGAATGCTAAGAGAACCACATCTTTCTGTTTTCCAGGCGACCTGATTTGTGCAAGAACTGCAAGCGACCAGGACATTATGCTAGAGAATGCCCCAATGTGGCCGTCTGCAACAACTGTGGGCTTCCTGGGTAAAGAATCACGCTACTTACGCCTAAACCATCTTGACTTCCATCTTTAATGTATTTCTTTCACGGCTAAACCTATATTGCACTAGTTTCTTATGGCAACATATTAGGTTTCCTCTTTGGAAACTTGGCTCATTTGAGCTGAATCCTTGAGGCAATATTTTCCCTCTTCTTGATGGTTCAACTTTTATAAAGATCCTCGTACTAAATACTCTCTCTCTCTCTCTCTCTCTCTCTCACACGGGGGTCTCAAGGACAGTCTTGGATCTCTTTCGAGAGTTGCATTTATCGAATCTAAGTAGGTCTATATTTTATGAGTGTATTATAATGTTTTTGGGACTCGCTAGTTGCTTAAAGCATACAAGGGGTTCCTTACAGTCCTACCTCTGGTGGCTCATTACTTTTTTTTGTACGATCGTCTGTCTGTGCTCGTGTGTGCCTTCAAGTTGAATACCTTTGTGTAATTTCTTCTTGGGATGTATCCGAGTGTAGAAATTGACCACCTGAAGTCTCTCTACATCAGCATTTTGGTTGCTTGATCCTTATTTATATCTTGAGCAGGCACATTGCAGCAGAATGCACCACCAAAGCCCTTTGTTGGAACTGCAAGGAGCCTGGCCATTTGGCCAGCAAATGCCCCAACGAGGGCATCTGCCACACCTGTGGCAAGGCTGGCCACCTTGCAAAGGACTGCGCAACTCCCCAGCTGCCTCCCGGGGACATGAGGCTCTGCAACAACTGCTACAAGCAAGGCCACATTGCCGTTGACTGTACCAATGAAAAGGCTTGCAACAACTGCAGGAAGACTGGGCACTTGGCTCGCGACTGCCCAAACGAACCTGTTTGCAACCTGTGTAACATCTCCGGTCATGTTGCCAGACAGTGCCCCAAGGCTGATGTTCTGGGAGAAAGGGGTGGCAGTGGGTATTATCGTGGAGGCGGAGGTGGAGGCGGTGCATACCGAGACATTGTGTGCCGTAACTGTCAGCAAATTGGCCACATGAGCAGGGACTGCATGGGCGGCCCGCTCATGATCTGCCACAACTGTGGTGGTCGTGGTCACCTGGCGTATGAGTGCCCATCTGGAAGGTTCATCGACCGCGGGCATCATCGAAGGTACTGATGGATGGACGCTGCTCATCTTTGATTAAGCCTACTGCCTTCTGATTTTATATTTGAGCAGCTGGATTTAGATGCTGATGAGGTGTAATTTTCTGGTTACTCGGGATAAAGCTTATGTTGAACTAGTGCAAGCACTTTTGGATAATTCTGTTTTGGTAGACTGAATATTTGCTTCATCAAGAACATGTATTTGGCTATATTTTGCTTCTTTCTGTTTGCTCTTTGTTTGTGATTGTCATTTCTATTATTTGCAGAATTCTTAGCAAATGGTAGCTTTGTAGCTCATCCTTTCGCCGACTGAGCTATGTATCTTGCAAACTTGATTTGGTTTTCCATTGCTCGTGGGTTTCTGTTTGTACCGGTTGATGTTTGTTTAGTTTGTGCGAAACTTTTTTGCCATTGATTTGCTTAGGTTTTAGCTTGGTTGTTGATGGTTGATTTGGCAAATGAGAGATAAAGGATTGGCAACTTTATAACTGTTTGCTAGTTATTTTAGTTTGCCAAGCAATCTCGAGCCTTGCCAAGCAATCTCTGGCCTTGATTCTAGCAACAAAACTCACCAGCCAGCATCATACTCTTCGCTTCAGTTTTTTGGGTTCTTTCATATCCATACCCGACCCGTATCCTTCTCGGGCCCTATAAATTTTCAGAATTTGAAAATTTGAAGAGCAGCAACCCATGGGATGAAGAAGCACAGAGCTCTCCCTCCCCATCACCAATCCCTCCTCTTCCTCCTGGAATCCTGCACCTCCATCAACAAAGCCCTCCAGATCCAAGCCCAGCTCCTCGTCTCCGGCCTCCACCGCCGCCGCCTCTTCCTCTCCAAGCTCATATCCTTCTTCTCCCTCGCCTCCCTCCCCCACTCCCTCCTCATCTTCTCCACCATCCGCTGCCCCAACGCCTTCGTCTACAACACCCTCATCCGGGCCCACTCCCTCTCCCCCTCCCCCGACGCCTCCCTCTCCCTCTACAAGTCCATGCTCTCCTCCGACCACCGCACTCCCCCCAACAACCACACCTTCCCGTCTCTGCTTGCCTCTTGCTCCAAGCTCCTGGGTC
Source organism: Agave tequilana (assembly GCA_038442645.1). NCBI lineage: Eukaryota > Viridiplantae > Streptophyta > Magnoliopsida > Asparagales > Asparagaceae > Agave > Agave tequilana. The sequence goes on from JAVJIF010023831.1 coordinate 3,006, forward strand.
CTGAACTCGGTCGCCAGGTCCACTGCCATGTTACCAAGTTCGGGCTCGATTCTGATGCCCACGTCAGGAACTCACTCATTGCTCTCTACTCTAGTTCCGGGCACCTGGACACGGCCTGCAAGCTGTTCGATGAAATTACTCAGTGGGATGTCGTTTCTTTTAATGTTATGATCGGTGGGTATAATAAAGGCGGCAGGCCGGCAGATGGGTTGCGGGCTTTTGCGGATATGGTCAATTTGGGTGTGAAGCCGGACCGGTGCACTTTTGCGTGTCTGATGTCTGTTTGCTCGGCGTTGGGTGATTTGAGGAGTGGGAAGGTGGTGCACGTGTTGGCTTTGAAGAATGTGGGAGTCGATGAGTTTGGGGATCGTTTGAAGCTAGCTCTTGTTGATATGTATGTGAAACTTGGGGCGGTGAGGATGGCTGACCGAGTTTTTAGTGCTATGGGTGCTAACAAAAGTAGCGCAGCCTGGATTCGTATGGTCTCGGGTTATGCCAAGGCTGGGGAGGTTGAGATGGCTCGTAGGCTGTTTGATGAAATGCCCGAGAAGGATTTGATCTCTTGGACTTCGATGATCAGCGGGCATTCACGAATTGGCAGGTACAAGGAGGCATTGGATCTGTATGAAGAAATGGAGAAGGAAGGGATAAAACCTCATGCGGTTACACTGATTCCCGTTCTCTCAGCGTGTGCACATTTGGGTCGTCTTGATTTGGGTAAAAGACTTCACCGTTATGTAGAAGATGCTGTTGTCAGTCATAATGACTCAAGGCTTTGCACTGCCATTGTTGATATGTATGCCAAGTGTGGGTGCATAGGAACTGCTTTGGAAATATTTGATCGAGTTGACAAGAAATTGAAAACAACATCTCTGTTCAATTCTATGATAGCTGGTCTCGCTCAACATGGACTTGGTGAGAGAGCAGTAGCTCTCCTCGAAGGAATGGAAGCTTTGGGGCTGCGTCCTGACAAGGTTACTTTTGTGGCAGTGTTATGTGCTTGCAGTCACAGTGGTTTGATCGAGGAGGGCAAGAAAATTTTCGATTCGATGGTACAGAAGTATGGCATACATCCTCAACTGGAGCATTATGGCTGCATGGTTGATCTCCTTGGGCGAAGAGGATACGTAGACGAAGCCTATGATTTTATCAAGAACATGCCTATTACCCCAAATTTCGCGATATGGTCAGCTTTACTACGTAATTGTAGAGTACATGAGAATGCCAGAATTGGAGAGATTGCGGAAAGAAAACTCCTTCAGCTTGGTTCCAACGATTCCGGTTCTGAGGGGAGATGTTCTCGCCTAGTTGAGATGTTTTTAGATACAAAAAGTCCGCAAAATGCAAAAAAATTGAGGAAAATGATGAACTACAAGCCTGTTTGGAAGCAACAGGGATGGAGCTATATCGAATGGAATGGTTCTCTACACCAGTTTCTTGCAGATGACGTCTCGCATCCTCAGTCCAAAGAGATTCACTTGATGCTTGAGGAGATGATGAGAAGATTGAGATCGGCCGGCCTTGATGTTGTTTCTCGTCACAGTGAAAGGCTGGCACTTGCCTTTGGATTGATAAACTTGGGTCCTGGTGAGACGTTAAGGATTGTAACGGATCTTCGAATGTGCTCCGATTGTCATTCATCATTTAAGCTCTTGTCGAAGGTCTTTAGTCGGGAAATTGCAGTGAGGGACAAGATCAGATTCCACCACATGAAGAATGGATCGTGTTCTTGCCTCGACTCTTGGTAAATGGTTGCGACAAGATAGCCATTGCCTTGTTCAGAAGAGAAGATTGGGAGAAGGTGACCCTGCACGAGTTTCAGATTGAAACGCCAACATATAATCTCCCAATCTCTCATCCATACAATTTTGAAGCAAGCATGTGCCCCTAGTTCTTCACAGAGAACGAAAGAATCTCCCGAAAGTTTCTAAGGACCTGCAAATTCCTTAACTAATGACTAGTAGAAAGCATTTGTGAGCATCCCTTTGTCGGGGAAAACTTGCAATCCATTGGTACTTAATTGTAACAGGTATTTAGACACTATGAACTATCAAGAATTTCTTTGCCTTTTTCGACTATGTTCGGTTAAAACTAGCTAGCCGACTGTGGAAACACTGATATTTGTACTCCTGTCGATGTGTCAAGCTTACTGTTTGTTAATTGGGCAAATCCTGGCAATGATGCGAATATAGAAACTGTGAATGCGCATTTATCTGTTTGATTCTGGGCAGTATGCTACATTGTTTACAGCTGTTTAGATTTTGAAGATTATTTGCATTTATCGATTCCTAATGAATCCTTGGAGGCTTTTAGCGGTTTCTGCTTTTTCATTAATCAGTCTACAAATACATCTTATATAATTATATATAATTTTCTGCATGTCCGACCTTAGCTCAGTTGGTAGAGCGGAGGACTGTAGTTGTTGCGCAGATAAATCCTTAGGTCGCTGGTTCGAATCCGGCAGGTCGGAGGTTTTTTTAATCCAATTCGTTTTCTTTATTTTTATTTTCTCTTTATTTTTCAGTTTTTTAAAATAGTTCCAGCCCAACAAAGACATTTCTATTTTCACACAATTCTACAATTATACGAGCTGCATCTTGCTTGACAGGAAAATTTTATTAAAAAAAAAAACCCTTACTTTCAATTCATGACTAGTTATTCTTCCAAATCGCTTGGAGCTTTTAAAAACAATTCATGGCCAATAATCCAATTAGATCTTTTCTGACTTGCAAAAGAAATTAAAAAAACAGCTAGTTCCATAATTCCTGTTCTTTTTTGATCGAAAATAGAAAACTTGTCAGTGAACCCCACTTCTTCACCAAACTCACAACCACTCACCCTTGCATCGCACGTAATATATGCTTGATTATGTCTCTGGCCCTCCACTTACAAACTAAGCGATGAGAATTCAGTGACTTGAAAAACACAATTAGCTTCACAATTTGCATGCTAATTGGTTGACATTTCAAAAATGCTTCACTTGTAAGTTGTATTTTTAGAAGTCTCTCCAGAGCGAGTGTGAAGCACTCCGGTAAAGGGGTCGGGTTAGTTCGAAGTTTCAAGTTGAGGGCAATGCCAGAGTCTCCCTCTAGAGTAGCGGTTTGGTATCACTCTGAAAAATACTGTGAAGTGACATTGTAGAGTAGCGCCTCAAAGATGCATGGTGGAGAAGCGATTTAGTCTGAAAAAGCTTTACAACCCATGAAACTTGAAAACTTATGCCAAGAGTGGTTTAATGATTTCACAACTTGTAACCCTAGTTTTCTCTATAAAAGGAAATGCATTGTCATTAGGTTAAGTGAGCAAATTGTGCGAGTGTATACCATTGTAAATATAGAACGGTTATGAGGTTCACTCTTCTTCTCCTGTAATTTCTCAAATTATATATAGATTTGTGTACGACTCTGTTATTTTTTCTGACTTAAATTTATCACATAAAATTTTGATGAATTTAATTGCGTATTTAATCCGTGTTCTTTCTTCCTTCCCAATCCGACTGCAAACAGTCCTAATCTTTCTGACATTATTATTAGATAAACACATCCGTATTATAAAACAATTCTCTCTACTTTATGTCACTAATGATGCCATGCATCGACATACAGCCAAACATTATGATATAATAATAATATATAATCATAATAATAATAATCTCTCTCACATGAGCTGGTGGGAGATGAGTTGGTCCTTAGATAGCTCAACACCTGGGGAATCTCATTACCCTTGATGAGGTCTAATTAGGATGCTAAATCCCACTCACAGTTAGCAGAGTGGCCCCACAAAAGAGAAGACATTAGTAAACAGGAGACTTATCCTAGTTGTTGCATATATACAGAGAGAGAGAGAGAGAGAGAGAGAGAGAGAGAGAGAGAGCTGCATGCCAAGCTAGAAGCCAGAAGATCAGAGAAAGGGAGGAGAGAGATGGGCAGGGCTCCATGCTGCGACAAGTCAAAGGTGAAGAAAGGGCCATGGTCACCAGAGGAAGACAACACGCTCAAGGAGTTCATAGAGAAGAATGGGACTGGTGGCAATTGGATTGCGCTGCCCCAAAAAGCTGGTATGATCAAAATATATATACACTGTAATTATCAGCTAATTATGTTTTTGTTTGCTGAGGATTGATTCTGATGATCACCTTGTTGTTGAGTGGCAGGGCTGAGGAGATGTGGGAAGAGCTGCAGGCTGAGATGGCTCAACTATCTGAGGCCAAACTTAAGGCATGGGACTTCACTGATGATGAGGACAGGATCATCTGCACGCTCTTTGCAACCATTGGAAGCAGGTCAGTTTTGCATGGAAACAGAAAGCAGAAGTCTGAATCTAGAGAATATCTCAATATCTCATACAACAAACACCACCAACAATACTTTTCAACTCTGGTAAAATTCAGACAGATCTCTATGAAATTAGTATCTCATAGATCGATGTTTTTACAATGCAGGTGGTCTATCATAGCAGCTCAACTGCCGGGCAGGACTGACAACGATATCAAGAACTACTGGAACACCAAGCTGAAGAAGAAGCTCTTGGGCATTCCTGCATCCCAAAGAAAATCGAATCAACAAATCAAGCAGCAGCAGCAGCAGCAGCAGTTCTTCTTCCCAACTTCTCTTGACAACAACATTGCCAGCATTACACCAACGGCAAATTCCTCATCACTACCGTCTCCACATCTCTTCAATGCCCGTGATGTCTCTTACCAGTACCAGATGAAGGAGGATCACAGGAGCAGTGGTGTCCTTGTGTTTGGAGGCCATGAGCAGGGCTGCAGCTCCCCCGATGGGCTGGAGTTTGGTGGTGGAGAGGAGATGGGCTTCGAGAATAACAACATTTATGGCGGATTCGAGGGCTCACACATTAACCATTTCCTTGCTAGCAACACTGGTGATAATCAAGAGGCTTCATTGGATCTGTGTGGTAATTATGGGGAGATTAAGCATCTGTTTAGCCTTAGTGATGGTTACAGTAGCCTCAACCAGCAAGAACCAAGCAGCGCAAACATCAGCTTCAGAACACAAGAAAAAGACATGTATTCCTACAACTACAATATGCAATGATCTTTAGCATTGGAATTGATGAAGACTGTGAGTGTGGTTTGTAGATTCGTTGGGGAATCCAGAGCAATTTAATCTAAAAACACAGACCTACAATCTTGGCACCTCGATTTGAACTGAGATTCTTCACTTGGCACTAGGTTGCAGCGCAGGAAACTTGTCGTGACATCCATTTTCTTAAGTTATTCACGTTAGTTGTGAAGTGAGATTCTAATTTGGCCTTTTCAAATTTCAGCATCGAGGTGTTTTCTATTATATTTTTATGTGTACTCTCAATGAACGATTAGCAAAAAAACAAGAGGGATGACAAGTTGTTTTCTCTTTTTTATATGGTTAATTTATCAATTCTTTAACCACAGAAGAACATGGAGAATACACCCTAGAGCTCCTCCTACATGACTTGTATCTGCTTTGTTTTTAGTCTTACTCCTCTTATGTGGCTTTCTTTCGCCATCTTACTACTGTACTAATTTTTCTTATCTATATATTGGAGGGGAGGTTTCCAGTTTGAGGCCCTGCTCTTTCCCTCAAAAATAAGATATGAGAATACAAAATTAACTCATGCATTTACAGAAGAATAGACTATGGCGCCATGCAATTCATACTGGGACTAACAAAAACATCCATCATCCATGGACTGATACAGATCTAATTCTAGAAAAATCTTTTACTGAAGTGTTAGAGGTAGCACTTGTGGGTTTGTCTCTGTTACAATAGTTTAAAGAAAGGGAAAAACTGAAAACTGTTGTTATTGATGAAGGGCAATGGCCCCATATATACAGAGAGAGAACACAGTTGCATATTATGAAAACTCTAGTTTCAATACAGTTCTAATACAATGTGTATTCTAATCCTAATATTACTCTTAACACCCCTCTCAAACTCATGGCGGGTCAAACAACATGAGTTTGCCAAGCAATGCTCCAAATCTCGTTATAGCATGTGACTTCGTAAAGAAGTCTGCAATCTGCTCCTCTGAGCGAATATATGAGAGTGATATAGTGCCTGAAGTGAAATGTTGACGAGTGATGTAGCAGTCGATATCAATGTGCTTCGTCCTCTCATGAAAGACTGGATTGATGGCAATCTTTATAGCACTCTGATTATCACAAGAAGAGGTGTAGGATGTATAAGAAAAACACCAAAGTCTGCTAAAAATTTCCTTACATGAACGATCTCCCTCGTGGTAGTAGCCATAGCCCTGAATTCAGCCTCGCAACTGGAACATGAAACAACATCCTACTTCTTACTTCGCCACGAGATCAGGGAATCACCAAGGAACAGGCAGAAACCAGTGGTAGAGCGGCGAGCGTACGGGCAACCGGCCCAGTCAGCATCAGAAAAAGTTCGAAACTTTAATGAAGAGGTAGATGACATGAACAACGATCGAGTGATCGTGCCTCTAAGATATTTGAGAATCCAAAGAAGGGCACTATAGTGAGTAGAGTGTGGTGCAGATACAAACTGGCTGACAATGCTGACTGCATGGGCAATATCTGGTCTCGTCAGACAAAGATAAACAAGTTTACCAACTAACCGACGATACTTAGTAGAATCTGCAAGTGGTGTACCATCTGAAGGAAGGAACTTTGAATGAAGCTCTAGTGGAGTATCTGTTATTTTTGTGTCTGTAAGTGCAACAATGTCAATAATATCAGATGTGCATTTCTATTGTGCAATAAGAATCCCCCGCTTAGCCTGAGCGATCTCCAACCCTAAAAAGTACCATAGATGGCCAAGATCCTTCATGTGAAACTGACGATGAAGGTACCTCTGAGTATCAGTAATACCTACAGTGTCATCACCTGTAACTATCATATCATCAACATACAACAATAAAAGAACACGCCCCTGCGGCGAAGTCCGCACAAACAGAGAGTGATCCTGAAAACTCTCTTGGAAACCATCCTGTGAGTGATCATGGAGACTATCCTGAAAACTAGCCACTGTGCTTTACTGAAAATCAAACGATATAAGGGCCCACAGAAAACACTCAAACCAAGCTCGTGGAGCCTGTTTGAGACCATATATAACATGATGAAGATGACAAATATGACCCGGAGGTGTAGTAAGAACTGGGGGTGGCTGCAAATATACATTTTCAGTCAGTGAGCCGCGAAGAAAGACATTTTTCATACCCATCTGATATAAGGACCAATGTTGAACTGTAACTACTGCCAATAAAGTATGAATTGTGGTCATCTGAGCAATAGGTGCAAAAGTCTCATCGTAATCAATCCCATGCTCCTGAGTAAATCCTCTGGCAACCAGGCGAGTCTTGTGCCGCTCAATGGAAACATCAGGTTGATGTTTGACCTTGAAGATCCATTTGCAACTCACAGATTTAACACCCACCGACAAGAAACAATATCTCAAGTACCAGTCTGGTGAAATGCACGGAATTACTCCGCCATGGCCTCTCTCCACTCGGGTATTGAACCGCCTCCCGGTAAGAACTGAGCTCACTAGTAGTGTGTATGCTAGTAAGAAAGTCTGGAACTATAGGGAAAATGTTATGGTACTTGCAAAAATCAAACTGGTCAAGAGGACCAGTACAACTAGGGTAAGACGGGTAGGTGGCTTGTGGGGCACTCTGAGCGACGAAGAGGTAGTAGTGGTGGTGGAGAAGTAGGGGGTGGTGGTGGAGAAGTAGGGGGTGGTGTCGGCGTCGTAGTGACTGGGAGATCCTCGTACTCTGGAATCATGTTCGGTATAATAACAGTGGGGACTGTACCAGAATGATCAGTTTGAGGAATAAACACAGTAAGAGTTAAAAGAATCAGATCAATAGAAAATCTAGAAGACTCAACAGATGGTGTATCAGGTTGTGATAAAAAGTGTACATCCTGAGATGAAGGTGAAAAATAAGGAGAGTCCTCAATGAAGGAGACATGACGAGATATAAAAAGACGACGTGTCAAGGGATCATAGCAGCGATAACCCTTATGCTCAGAACTAATGCCGAATATTGCAATCACTACAAGAAGACGGGTTACACTGAGCGCGAATGTCTTCATCTGGGGTTTTTTTTTTTGAGAGAGAGTAGAATATAGGGTTTTGGGACTAAACCTCTGATACCATGTTACAATAGTTGAAGAAAGTAAAAAACTGAAAATTGTTGTTATTGATGAAGGGAAATGGCCCCATATATATATCGAGAGAATACAGTTGCATATTATGAAAACTCTAGTTTCAATACAGTTCACAATATGTATTCTAATCCTAATATTACTCTTAACAGTCTCAAAGTATGATGAGTAGAAATATGACTCTAGTTATGGGGAGAGACTTTGAAAGTGGTATGAAAATTTTAGAAGGCCAATAATGACAGATGACCAAGGTTCTAAGAAAGACAAGATGAGGTTTGATGCCATTAATTTCATGTTTTGTCGGGTTATTAGGGCATCTTGCACAAGAACAAGTGGCATGTAAGCATATGCATGCTTACAGTTGAACTAGGAGATAATATTGTTTTGTCCTATCTGTCTAAACTTCATGCATGCTTACATTTGATTCGACTAATTTCATGCATATCCTTTACTTATTGGGAAACCTAAACAATTATGAAAGTACAAAACAAATGGAAGCCATTGCCAACTTGGGCAAGTGTTAGGTGCAAGAAGTCACATAATAAAACATTTTTGTTGTGTGCTCACCAGTGTCATTAGCAAGAGCATTGGTCCAAATGTGGAAGCATCTGTTGTTGATACAGATCAAGAAATTTAAACAATCCCATCATTTGTAGTCGAAGAATCAAGGCATGTGGTAACTCAATCACTGGAAGGATTTAAGAGTATGCAAGAGGAACAAAAACATCCACCTTTGGATCCTGAACAAAAGAAGATGGAGAAGAAATTATAATTGAGGCCATCCAGATTTGAAAAACTGATAGCATGAGCACATTAGAAGTTTTAGGAAAAGTTAATGAGACAGTAATACATGTATTGCCCACAGCTCTAATATATACTACATGTGTAATGTACAACAAGAGCATTTATGAGAATTCTTTTCTTAGAGATTTTGACCAAGTTATATGTTGGCCACTGGCCAATTGCATTCAACGACGAGTAACGTTTCGAATTTAAAAAGGAATGGCTCAAAGATAAAAGCACAACCTCCAGCAATTTTCAGATGCATGGTACTGGTGCATATAAAACTATTCACATAGAGGACAAAAACAGTGAAGTAGATGGACACTGAGTTGGATCAATGGGATAGAGTTTTTTGTCGGGAATCTTCAATATAAAACATGACAGTACTACTAGATTTATATAAGCTTCATGTCATTTACCAACTGAGATACAGTGTCCTCACTTGCATTGACTCTAATGAACAACAAAAGAAAAGAAGGGGCTCAGCAACAAAACAGGTAGGCTCTTCTGGTGACCTGTGTTAAGCAAAACATTTGTTTATTTATCTATTTTATGCAAGCATATGAACTCCTACCTGTTTTCAATTATGAAGTGTGCTCTGTAATACTCAGCAAAGGCTAGGGTCTCAAATTGCAGAAAGATAACAGTAGAATGATTCCAGCTTGCATGTCCTTGATTATTAAAAAAAAAAAAACACTGCACACCCTAGAAAAGAAAAAGAACACAGATCAAGCTAAGGAGTAACTGTATGCACATTTGTTTGACAGCCATCTCTTTGCCACATGAGCTTGAGTTCTCATAAAATTGATGGCATCGGAGCCATACATTCTACTTTCCTATCTCCATTTCCCATCGGAAAAAGATTAAAACAAAAAATGAAGGAAAGTTGTCATTAATTTATTTGAGAATGGGTGCATTTTATATGTATGCATAATGGCATGGCTGACTATGTAAATGCTAGGTTATGATCAAGTTGACTTTTATCGCGGCTGACTCACATGATGTGATGTTCACAGAATCGATGCATTGCAATATGGTTTAGTCGTTGTGGCTTTCAACTTTGAATTTTGGCTTCAATCATCAATTCACATCCACCAGAAGTCAAACAAGATGTCCATATCACTAGACTTTGGATTTTTTCCAAGAATGTCATGCAGCCTTGGCAAATTATTCTCTAAAGATGTTGAGCGTCACATAGATTTCATCAACGTCCATCCATACTTCTCTGTATTCTCATTTCCCCTTAGCTTTCGACCAATTCCGTTTCTCGATGAGGCCATCCCCAAACTTCAAAAGGCTAGCTTTTTAGTGGAATTGCTCAAAAGCCGATGTGAGACTATTTGTTTGACATCCATTTCCATGGGGGTAGTTACCAAGAGGTTCATGAACTAGTGCCAAACAAGCCAAAATAATCCAATACATTGTTTTAAGTTTTAATTCAACTCAATGGAGCACCCCAAAATACTTCAATACTCTGTTCACATTTTTAGTTCAAAATGATAGTTACATCATGTGTTTTCTCATAATAAACATCATCATCAAACACCAAAGTGTTGGCTCAAAGCCTATCACTCTAGTTTTGATGATGGTTAACTCAAGTAGCTATAATACTAATTATCTTATGATATTTTAGTTTCAGATTTTAATTAAGATCTTAGCTTGGCATTTAGCTTTCTCAAAAGACTCAAAGTCAAAGTTTGAAACTAATACGTATTGATTCAAGAGCTGAAGCACAACGATCATGTCAAGAACTCATGAAGGAGTCTAGCTCAAAGAAATCGCGTTTGAATCGAGTCAAGATGAAGAGAACAATCACATTAAGAAAAAGACTCTAATTTGTAAGTGTTTAGAAGTTTTAAAAAAATAGTATAGATTTAATTGCTCAAGTTTACACACACACACCAAAATTTGATATTACTTTTCAAGAACAAAAGTTTTAAGTTTCTGTTTAATTAGTTTGTGTTTTGATTTTTGAAGAAGATATTTATCAAAATAAGTCTATATTGTTTTATATGTGTAGTGGATTTTATCCACACACATTGGTACTTCAAATGAATTTGAAGAACTTATATTTTATTTATACATGTTTTGAAAAAAAATTATTTTTTTAATTTAAAGTTTAGTTTTTAGAAAAATAATTTTTATATAGTTTTTATTTCAAAAATAATTTTGTCATCTCAAAAAGAAGTTCACATATTTGTAATATGTGTGGATTTTTAATCATACATATTTGTGCTCATATAGATTTACATGAATTTATTTTTATAGATTTTATAGAAATTTATTTTTTAAAATGTTTTAAATACAAAAAAAAAAAAAGAGTTTTTGGGCTGTGGTCAGTCGACTGTACGTTTGACCGAGTATGCATAGCATGCACAAAGCACTCAGCTTTGCGCTCGATCGACCGCTAGCCTAGCCCTGTTTAGAACAAGGACCAAGTCTGTTGACCGGGTAGTCGACCATCTACTTTGATACCAATTGAAATCATTTAGAGGTGATTGGATCAAGCTTGTGTGAGGAAACTAAGAATTTGAAAGTGGAAATCTCAAGAAAAACTATTGGGAGAGCTTCTTTGAAGATTTAAAAATTTGTAGCACAAAAATTATTTTCTCTCAAAAACTTGTTTTCTTGATTTTTCGAGTGCAATGGCTTTATTATGAGTCATTGCCGGTTGACTGCTTGCCGCCAAAAGTAGCAGATTGTCTATAACGGATATATTTTGAATTTTCTGATTTGTTTTATTCTCAAAGGCTAGTATTTATTTTATGTGGTGTTTAAATATGTTTTAAATGATTAAGATTGGTCTCTAATGGGCTCATCCTATTCCAATAAATAGGACCCATTGTAGCGAGTTTGAACTAAGTTTTATAAGATTTCAAAGAGAGAAAAAAATCAAGTGTTAAGTTTTAAAAAAATTTGAAAAATCAAGAAAAACAAGTTTTTGAGAGAAAATAATTTTTGTGTTACAAATTCTTAGATCATCAAAGAAGTTTCCCAATAATTTTTCTTGAGCTTTTCACTGTCAGAGTTCTAGTTTTCTCACACAAGTTTGAGCCAATACCTCTAGATGATTTCACAAAGAACATTCTTATATAAGTCGTAATGTCCTTTTCTGCTTATTCTTATACAAGAAATTATTATAAATCATCAAATAATCAGCAAAAGATCTGTATATAGCCTACAACTTTTAAACATAATGCAAACAAGAAAAAAAAAAAGATTGATGTGATAAGCAGCCCCATTACAAAGATAACAGAAGTCAAAAGCCATGTCCTGATCATGTCAGTGCTTGCACCTTGAAGACTGAATGCTGTAAGATGAAGAACAAAGGATTCTCTGTCCCCCAACATGCATGACGTGTGAGTAGCATGCATGAGAGACAACATCACGTTAATTAAAATATATATAAGGGCAGAAAATTATAGATAAGATAAAATCTTCAGAACTAAAATTTCCATCTGCTTCTATGATCGAACACACCAATCTGCCCCCTCTGGCACCACAGCGCTGCTGCAGACCGTAAGGTTTAATACAACTCTCTCCATGATTTTGTGCATTGAAATCCAAGTTGACTGTGTAAGATCTGGCATGTGATCTGATCTCAATGTTTCAGTTCAATAATATTATATAAACCCAGATTGGACCAGCTCACTAAGATTCAAGTTGATTGTGTTTGTGTATCAGAAGAAGTATAATATCCAATATAATCAGCTAAATGATGTGAAGCTAACAGTGGCCGTTCAATTCAAAAACACATGCTAGTTTCTGGCTTCATAAGGAACTTCAGAGATCAAAACCATAGTTTGGTAATTATCAGCATTTACATGCAAATTCAATATTTTCACAAGAAGTAAGAATCTCAATTTCTCCAAAAACGAATGCTACAAGATTAAAGCAAATTACAAGAAGAACAAGTTTTTGTTCCCAACTTCTGTGGTCAGCTATTCATTTCACAGAGATATAAGTTTTATGCTGGCTATGACCTGATCTCTATATAAACAACCTTCCTTTGCAGCTTGAAACGGGCAGTGAAAGAATTAGACCTCAAGCACAACCCTGGTAGAGTTACTAGAAAATCGATATGCAATAAAGCTTTTTAACATAAATTTAAGTTTGTCAAGCATATATTCCTATTTCTTAGTCGCGTATACACGTATACATGCATGCATTTAGTTCGGTATTATGTTCCGATTCTGACCGGAGCATTATTATCAAGACGAGCTTGCTTGTTAATGTGTATACTAAATGAGCTCTAAGAAGCTGATTTCACATTGATCAAAGCTGTCAATGAACATATCTTTTCCTAAAAAGGTTCGGAGTTACAAAACCAATTAGCAAAGTTTGGTTTATTGTTCTTCATCTAGTAATAAAGAAACCTCTGCTTTTACAGAACTAAACTATAGTATAGAAAATCTGAACATAATCTTTGTAATAGTAGCACACGAAAGCTATCTTGTGAAGTGAAGTACAGAAGTCTAGGTAAAAAAATTGTAGCGATTCAAGATATCAAGCATGGGAGAGCACAAAGAGAATTAATTTTCTTTAGCACGTCAGTCTCAATATTCACAATAATATTTACAATCTATTAAAATTTCACTTACTATTGGAGTGAAGAATAGGTGAGATTATGAGAGAACAAGCGGAGCGCACAAAGAGAATTAATTTTTATAATATTTTAAATTTTAAAAAATAGAGAAGATAGAAAAACAAAAGTGATAAAATAAGTTGAGGAGATAAAAGTGTGCATGTGTTTTGTTTTATTTGCTTTTAAGAGTAGTTTGATATATTGCTTATTTATTTATTTGATTTGGGGATTTTGAAATCAGGCAAGGAGTTTGGTTTGAACCCTTGCTTCGGATGTCCGTTGCTCTCTCCAAACCTCTCTCTCTCTCTCTCTCACTCGCTCACTCTCCCAAAAGCGATCTCCTTCGAAACCCTAGCGAGAGGCGAAATCAAGGAGGCTGAAAAAATAGGGTTTTTTTCTTCAAGATTTTTCCCAATTGCTCGTCGATGGAGGGCCGCAATCAAACTGTCCGCAGAGATGGAATCGGCGGCAAAGGTAAATAATTCCTCGACCACCCTCGCCTCATTTCCCCCAAATTCTTCCTCTCTTTCTAGGGCTTTCGATGCGGCTTGAATAAGTATGGGGCTTTAGGTTTCTGTTCTATTGATTTCCCTAACTTGAATTGGTGTCGGCTGTTGTTAGAGAATCCAACGAGGGGAGTGGATCAGAAGATTCCTCTGCTGGGGAGCGCGGTGAAGAGGAAGAGGCTGTCCGATATCACCAACACAGTGAGCTCGTCGAGGGTGGCGAGTTCCAGCGCCCAATTTCAAGAGAAACCGAAGGAGGTCGCTTGTGGCATCACCAAGGACTGCATCACCCAGCTGATGGAGGTGCGATCGATTCCTAATTTGATTCTTCTCCTTGAAAAATTGTTCACTTCTTCTTTTACCGGAAGTAACTTGGCCCCAATTTCAGGAAAATGCTACTCTGCTGAAGGCTCTTGGGGAGAGGAAGTATGTGATTTTGTTAAAAGATCTTTTCTTTGTAGCAATCTAGCCTTGTTTGTGTAGAATTATGGTTTTTTTCGGGGGCATTGATTTACAGGTTTTGTTTGTGGCAGTAAAATCATAGAGTTAAGCAATATAGAGATGCAGAAGCTCCGGTTCACATTGGAGAAGGCCAGTCAACGGAATCGGATGCTTGCACAGGCCAATTCTCAGATGCTAGCAGTCTGTTATCGCTGAATTATAAACTTCAATTTATCTTTTTTCTTCTTATGTATGTTTTCTTATGCGCTCTCTCTTTTTTGTATCACTTTCTCCTCTCTGATTGTGCAGGAGCTCACCTCAAGTAAAGAGAGAGTAAGTTTTATTTTTTATCCTGTATTGCCCTGTAATAGGAACTTGGGATTTCCTAGATTAGTCAAAATCTAAAATGGGTATGTATTTGTTGGAATGCAGCTCAAGGCATTGCAGCATGAGCTTGGATGCACCATTGCAGTACTAAGATTGAAGAACTCAGAATTGGATGTACGCAAAAAATTATTGTTACATCACTTTCTGGATTATAACTTCCATGAATTATACAAGTACAAACTTATTTTTTGTTCTTCTGTTTTGCTATATAGGTGAAGGAGAAATTGAACAAAGAACTGACTGAGAATATGAGAATTGAGGTATTCTTCAAAGCTCCATTTTACTTCACGAATTATTAGCATGCTACCCTCATCTTTTTGACATTGATTGTTGTGACTTGGCAATCATAAGTAGGAACTCTCTAAGGTTGTTGCAATAGTTTCTGCATAGCCTGCAGATTGGATAGGAATCCACAATTTGATGGTAGACGAACTTTCTTAATATATTTGTCATCTACTATCTTTCTATTCTTCATCAATTGTATCACTGGCAACCTTTTCTCTATGTAGGAGAAGTTGAAAAATGGACCGTGTGAGAAGACCAGAGCTGAGGTATTCAACAAAACTCCATCTTTATGCTTGGAGCTATTTGATCAATGCCAATTTCCCCTTATTTTGCTGGCACATTCCAACCTTTGCAATATCCAGGAGGAGAACTCTAAGGATGCGGAGGTTGCAACTGGTGTATCACTATCCCATTCATTTAGTATGGCCTGCATTACCAGTACGAAGCGTACACTTAGAAGCAAAAGTAATATGCTTTATCTCCTGATACCCATCATTCATCAATTAATAGCACACTTGCTTGTTTATTATCCTATCTAGGCTTTTCTGTCCTAATTGTTTTGCAGCACTAGGCTCCACTACCTCGACCCATCAAGCACTGGAGCGACCTGATTCACTTAGCCATCAACCACACGAGAAAACTAGAGTTGAGGTGTTTAGCTATGCATCTTCTTATGGATTATTTTAGCTCTGCATATTTTTCTGATTTGATTCTTGCAATTTTAAAGAAGGATGTACGGTGTACCTAGTGTGTGTGCTTGCAAATGACTGATCATGGTTACAGTCAACAGCAATACAACAACAACAACTAAGCCATTTGTCCCGAGTATTTGGGGTAGGCTACATGAATCAAAAGAGAATTACGCCGGATCGGGCACATAGATCAGCTTTCTCCACTAATTCCTATCAAGCAATATGCCTTCACTAAGACCTTTAACCTCTATATCTTATCGTACTACCTCCATCCATGTTTTCTTTGGTCTCCCTTGCGCTCTTTTAACTTGCCCTAATTCGATACGCTCTACTCGTCGGATTGGCGCATCTGTAGGTTTACGACGCACATGACCAAACCATCGTAATGTAAAACTGACCTGGATCGCAATCACCTTCAAATCGTAACCAAAATTTGAAATAGATTTTGAATTTTTACCCCTTACGTGGGCTTCTCACTCAAAATTTGAGAGCAGATAAACTCAAGAATTAAACCAGATAATTTGAGAAAATTTTAATCATTCAATGAATCTAATAAAATAGTCTTGGGGGGCCTTATATAGGCTTTACAAAAGAGAACTACTGAGAAATAACCGATGTGGTACTAAACGTCCACAGAAGAACACCTACTATAGAAAATAAAGCTAAAACGAAAATATCCACTACAAGTTATTGCCTTCACCTTCTCAGGGTCCGCGGAACCCCCTCGATGAAACCACAAATCCTAAGAAGATAACTATGTCTATACAGAAAGCACACTTTTTTGGATTTGTATAAAACTTCTCAGTCTAGAGTGTGCAGAGAACTTGCCTCAGATGTCCCACATGTTGCTTTTGAGTTTGGCTGTAAATCAGTATATCATCAAAATATACCACTACGAATTTACCGATAAACGGTCGAAATAATTGGGTCATCACTCTCATGAAAGTGTTAGGAGCATTGGATAATCCAAAGGGCATAACCAACCATTCATACAACCTATCTTTAGTTTTAAATGCGATTTTTCATTCGTCCCCTGGACCGATTCTAATTTGGTGGTACCCGCTCTTAAAATCAATTTTGGAGAAGATTGTGGCACCTGACATCAGATCCAACATATCATCAAGACGGGGAATGGGAAAACGGTACTTGACGGTGATGCTATTGATTGCGCGGCTATCCACACACATACGCCATGTACCATCCTTCTTTGGCGCTAAAAGTGCGGGAACTGCACATGGGCTCAAGCTCTCTTTGATGAATCTTTTGTCGAGTAACTCTTCTACCTGTCGTTGTAACTCCGCATGTTCAGTTGGGTTCATTCTTTGGTGGGGCATGTTCGGTAAACTTGCTCCTGAGACTAAGTCAATAGCATGTTAAATGTCTCGCATAGGGGGCAACTCACCTGAAAGATCTTGTGGAAGGGCTTCGAAAAACTCCTCCAGAATTGGTTTAATGTGCTCAGAAATCTGCTCCTCGATATTCCGGTTTGCCTCTCGAGCCACGAGTGCATAATAAGTAGAACCCTCATGCATGATCTTTTCAATTTAATCGTGGTTAATCAAATTCATTTCCATCTTTCTTTGTCTTATCACCTTTTTTTTTAGGATTTAGGACATCCACTTTGTTTTTTCCTTTGTCAACCCCTTTTCCTCAGGGTTGACGGTTTAGGTTGGTTCGGCATAATTTCACCTTTTTTCCATTATGGACGAACGAGCACTAGTTGGTACGTCCATATATGATCACGTCTAAGCCGAATAACATGGTCGACCCAAAATGATATGACCAACATCCATGGGGAGTATATCACACCACACATTATTGTGTATGTGGCAAACTGGATGGGAATTTGACGCCTCTCCTGAACATCTATAGATGTAGCGTCGATTCATGTGACCTTGTAGGGGTTTGGATGCTTCACCAATATTATCCCCAAGGTGGTGACTAATTTTGACGCAACAGCATTGATGCAACTGTCACTACCACTATTACCTTACAGTTCTTATTGTTAATTTTTGTGCAAATTTGAAATATGACAGTTCTTCTCTAGTCGTTGAGTGGTTCAGACTGAGTTAAAGTGCACCTGACCACCCTAATTGGGTGCGACCTACAGTAGGGGGTAGGCTCGTCATTTTCACAGTTCTAATGTACCCATTGAATTCATACTCTTCGACAGAGGCATCTGAGTCATCATCTTGTTGGTGCACAACCACTTCTCCATCATCCTCTCCTTCTATATCTTCAATGGAATTTCTACAACGAGGGTTTTAGTCTGGCTCGAGCACTGGCTGGAAAGGTGATCATACCCTTGACACCTGTAGCATTGGGTTCTTGGGTTGACTTTTCCTAGTTCACTAACCGTTCTTCTTTCGGATGTGATGGGCTTTGCACCAGAAGGACCTGCTGGTTTGATGCTAGAGGAACTGGAGGTATATTTACTTGGGGTAGGAAGTGTTCGGTTAAAGCTTGGCTGGCTAGTGGTGGCGGTTTTAGAGTTTTCCTAAAGTTAACTCGGTTAATATATGATCCTCTAGACTTATCTAAGTCAGTGACTAGTTGATATGCCTATTCTAGAGTCGTGATGCCTCGAGCAATGAGCTCTCGGCGATAATCATCCCTAAGATCGGACCTGAACCTAGATAGGGTCTGTTGGGAGATTCTAACTCGATAGCTCCACACTGATTCAAATATTCATCAAATTTAGCAATGTAATCAGCGGCTGATTTGTTCCTCTGAGTCCATCGATTCCATTTGTCTAGTAATTGTTGATTGAATGACGGTGGAACATTCTGCAACATAAGCTTCTCTTTCATGCATTCCCAAGTGTCCACTGGGTCTTTCCTTCTGTACCTCATCATCCTCTCTAGGTTTTCTCAATATTGTCCAGCTTGTCCCGTTAGTTTCATCAGTGTTCTAAATGGCGGCCACAGCGGCTACATCGGCCGGGAAATTTATCGGGATGGGGATATATCGGGACATATCGGGATATTTTCAAAAATCGGATGTCAATCGAACTGTAATATACATTTCTTGTCTTAAATTGCATCTCAATAAAACAATATGCATAAATTATATAAAGCTACATAAACATCATACTTATATGTTTAAGATATACTTAACTCGATAATTTGCATTAAGCTTATAAATGCATAGTCACTATCCAAGTGTAGAATCTTCACAAATGCCACATCGCTCGAATTACCCAAATACCTAACCTAGAAATTGAGTGTAAAACGCTATATCGGGTCCAAATCGCCGAAATTGCGGCCGATATCGGGTCCATGCCGATTTATCGGCGATTTTGGGTGAAAATCGCTATATCGGTTTGGATATGCCAATCATTGCGGCTAGGTGCCGTAAACGCAATATCGGCGCAATATCGGGGTTATATCGGGGATATTTAGAACACTGAGTTTCATCACGGCCATCGAATCTTCCTTGATTCAGACATGTCATGCCAACGAAAATATCGGTCCATAGCCAACTGTCATTGTATATAAACCTGAGGGTCCAAGTGCCCGTCAAAGGACGGAGCATCAACTTTAACGCTCTTGATATGCTAAGCATCAGTGTCAGCTGTATAGTAGGGTGGAACTTGCTCACGCCTGGAGACCTACTGTCGTTTCGAGAATTTTCCTCCTCAGTTCTCCTCCGATTGGTTTCTAGCCTACCAATTCGGGTTGCTAGATTCCTACAATTGGCATCAATCTGATCCCTAACTTCTTGCAGCTGTCGATCCATTTTTTTCCTATCTTGTTAAGGATTGTGTTAAGTGTATCATGAATGTTAGGGTTCATAGGTACTAAGTTTCTCCTACAGAAAAAGTTTTACCACTTCTAATAGGCATGCAAGTTCCTAACTGATCCTAAATGCAAGCTGTCCTAAAATGATATGTATGTTATGCAGGAGGAGTCAGATTAGAGTAATGAAAGATTTTTAAGCTACGTAGATTAACACGTGATTAAGAAAATGTAATGTGGAGACAGTGATAAAGACACGTGCTGACACAGTTAACTCCAAGATAAATCAAGTGATCACAAATTCAAATCAGTTAAGTTGCACAATTAATATCAATTCAGGTTACCACTCAAGGTCAGAATCACACAACTCACTTATTTAGTGGGCAACAGTCAATAAATTCTACCTTACGACAGATTAGAAAGGCTAGCTATTTCAATTAAGTAGTAAGAATAACTGAAAAAATATTCAAAATTACTGGGAGATGACCGTAGCTCAAACCTGAACGTGACTGTTGTAGGCGCGTAGTAGTCGTCGTGAATCCGCTGCTTCAAAAATAACTCGATGTGGACTTGGAATGAACCTGAACGACCTTCGAAAGGTTAAATTATTGTTGGACTGGATCAGAATAGAGTCTGGTGGGCTTGAACCCAGTTGGAGTCAAATCCATACTGGGTCAGAACAGGGCCAGGTGGGCTTGAGTCGATCGGGCTTGGGCCAGGTCAGAGCCAAATCCATGCTGGCTCAGAACAGGTAGTAAGAATAATTGAACAGAATATTCAAAATTACCTGGAGATGACTGTAACTCAAACTTGAACGTGACTGCTGTAGGCGCGTAGTAGTCATCGTGAATCCGCTGCTTTGAAAATAACTCGATTTGGACTTGGAATGAACCCTGAACGACCTTCAAAAGGTTAAATTATTGTTGGACTGGATCAGAACAGAGTCTGGTGGACTTGAACCCAGTTGGAGTCAATTCATACTGGGTCAGAACAGGGCCAGGTGGGCGTGAGTTGATCGCGCTTGGGCCAGGTGGAGCCAAACCCAGAATGGGTTCGCCTCTTAAAAGGTTGCGCGGGTGTGCCCGTACCCGTTTACTCTCACCCGCCCATCTTCCCTGCTCGATTTGCCCTCGCTTGGTGTCGGTGGCGTTGCGGCGAGGCGAAGAGGACGTCGACGAGATAAGGGGAAAGTCGCGGCAGCGGCGAGGAAATCTGACGTTGGCGACGAGATCGGACGGAGATGGAGTGATGGCTGTGAGTTGAAGCTGTCAACGACAATGACTGGGGGGCGGAATGGTGATCTCAACTAGGGTTCTAGTCGTTGAAGTCTCATCGACCTCTGGTGGCTTGGCCGAAGACGGAGAGGGCGGTCGAAGTCAAGGTCGGAGGCGACGATGGTTACTGGGTGCGAAATTGACGGCGTACGATGGATCTAGCAGTCTTAGATGATGTTGGTGTTTGCTGAGATGATAGGGGATTAGATGCGGCGACGGGCTGTTGTCGACGGCGAAGGGGGATGTGCTGGATCTGAGCGACACTATATCTGAAGCAGTTGGTGCTTCGACGATGATGATGGAGTTGACGGGTTCTTGGTGAAGGTGGCGTGGATGGCCAGTCGCGAAGTTGATGAAGAGGATGGCAGCGGTGTTGATTGACGTCGAAGATGTCAACACGAAGGGGAGGAGATCTTGGGAGGGTGATGAACAGTGCAGTGGTGGCGGAGAAAAGGGCAGTAGAGGTGATAAACAGTGTTGATTTGGATTTATGGGGGATTTTTGATGGAATTTTCACTGTAATTTTTTTTTAATGGATCTGGGATCTGGATCTGGGGGTGGATTAGAAGAAAATTTTGGAAAAGGGGAAAAAATTTTTATTGAAGGAGATTGAAACCAGGGGCTCTGATACCAAAATGATGTAAAACTGATCTGGATCGCAATCATCTTCAAATGGTAACCAAAATTTGAAATTTAAAGTAAGATAAGATTTCAGGTTTTCACCCCTTACGCGAGCTTCTCACCCAAAATTCGAGAGCAGATAAACTCAAGAATTAAATCAGATAATTTGAGAAAATTTTAATCATTCAATGAATCTAATAAATCATTCTATAGGCTTTACAAAGAGAATTACTGAGAAATAACTGATGTGATACTAAACATCCATAAAAAAACCTACTGCAGAAAATAAAGTTAAAACGAAAATATCCATTATAAATAAATCTGAAACAAATCCAATCTAAAGCCAAAGAACTGCAGTGCGTCGCTTCTTGAAGTATACTCGATCGAATCAGCTCCTAAGCGGCATGATGTCCTCATCACATCGTAGGCGGTTTTCTCTCATCTTCTCTTCTATAGAGGTTACATCTATTTTAGTACGAATGTCTCTCATCTTCTCTTCTATAGAGGTTACACCTATCTTACAGTTAACACAATACTGCGCCAAATCCTATACATGAATTTAGAATTGAATGCAAAAATTGTTATCATTATGTGTCTTCTTATGGATTATTTTAGCTCTGCATATTTCCCTTCTTTGATTCTTACAATTTTAAAGAAGGATGTACCTAGTATGTGCGCTTGCGCAAGTGACTGATCATGGTTACAGTCAACAGCAATGCGGCGCCAAATCCTATATATGAATTTAGAATTGAATGCAACAATTGTTATCACTACATAGTCATTTTTTTTTTATTAGTAACCTAACTGAACTGCAGTGCTGTTAAACTTATTTATTTTTCCATCATCTTCTTCTCTCTATAGGAAGAGAGCTTGAACCTGGAACTTTGTGAGAAGAACACTGCTGAGGTATTCAGCAACACTACCTAGTTACTGTAATTGGTTAATTACACGACACCTCTTTCCTTGTTTGGCTAACAATGCTTGTTCTAACTTTCCAATTTTAAGGAGGAGCATCCCAAATGCGCCAAGGTTGCAACTGATGCATTGCAATCCCACACAGTTGATAACAACTTGGCCTGTGAACCCAATAGAAAGCGAATTCCTAGAAGTCAAAGTAACTTGAAGGCGTCCCTGATATCTCACATTTATTGATCAGTTGAAACCTTTACTTCCTATGATTAATTTTATCTTGTATCTTATTACTTAAATTGCCTTGCAGGTTTAGGTCCTGCTGCTACTGTGACCCATCAAGTGGAAGAAGGGGAAAAAGACACCAGAAGGTATTTTTCATGTCCTTTCATATTGATGTGGTCCTGTTGATGTTATGGCTGTTAGGCCACTTAAGATACCGTAATGTCTAATGCACATGACTTTGTCGCAGAAAGTCTTCAAGAAGGAGATCTAACAACGTGACATCCGAAGCACGTGAATCTAAAGATAGTTTGCTTCAGATTGTGGATGCCGAAATTCCATCTTGCTCAGTGATAACTGAACTTCCAACTGAAGTTAATCCTGTCCAGGAAGAATCTTCAGCTACCTTGACCCATGAGGTAGAAGCAAAGGAAAAAGATGATCCAAGGTGATTCATGTTTTATTATAACTATGGATAATTGTGACTTACTTTCTTTTTAGTGATTGATGCACCTAAGCCTTTTAACAGAAGAAGAAAATCTGCACGAAGGAGATCTAACAATGAAAAATCTGAACCATGTGAATCTAAAGACCATATCCCGGAGACAGTAGATACGAAAAATCCAGCTTGTTCACCGATGACTGAACCTCCGAATGAAGTCAACCCAGTTCAGGAAGAGACTTTAGGTCCTTCCAATTCAGATGCTTCTGTGAAACACGACGAAGACAAGGACCAGAGCAGCACTTCTCAGTGCCCAGGACAAGAGACACGTAGAACGTCGGTTGGAAGGCCAACGCGCAAGGCAGCTGAAAAGGTCAGTTCATACAAGGAAGTGCCACTCAATGTCAAAATGCGCAGGAGCTGAATAAAAATCACCTGAAAATTCCCTGCGCCTGCTGATTTCACTGTTCTCTTATATTTTGCACATGTTAGGTGTACAATGTGGCTAAATGAAATGCTCTTTTTTGTCACAGTGAGTTCAGTTTTTAGAACGCTCTTTGGAAATCCATTGTTTTAGGCGCAAATTCGCCTTTCATCTTGCAAGATGACATGTTGTAGACAACTCGAAACTGTGTTGTATGAAAACTGATATACAGTGCATCAGTTGTTGCATCTGTAGCTTAATCTTTTTTTTTCCCCTTTATATTTTAATTTGTCCATCATTAATCTCTGCTTGGAACCTGAATTTTGGAGATGCTTTCAGTTGATCCTGTGTCGTATTCAGACTTGTTCTGTTGCCTGAAATATTAGATTCTTCCCTTGTGTAGCTTTGTTTGTTTCTGGGTGTGAATCTGGGTGCAATTTAAGTCACCGAGGCTATTATCTTGGCGATACAGCGGTCACCTGGACTCGCAAGAAATTTTGCACTTGTTGGTAAAAGACGTGTCAGCCAGCGGACGGCAGCAGGGGCCATTAGGGACAGCCAACTGGCGGCTTCGACTACTCCTTCGTCATCTTCTTGATTTTCCTCTCTTTTCTCGAGTCCTTTAAAACCACTAAAAAATCAAAATTAAATCGAGGGAAAAAAAGTTGCTTCCTTTTTGCCATTAAAGAGACCACCATGGCCTCTGCTCAGCTCCTCCAGTTCCCTCGTCTCCCGACCCAATTTCCGAGGAGCATCTCGCAGTCCTTCACTAATTACCAGCCGTGCCTCTCCTCCGTCGCCGGAGCATCCTCTCGCCGCTTGATCCGGTGCTCATCGTCGTCCTCATCTAACGGCCGGTCGCCCGAACCTCAGAGCAGCAGGGACTCCTCCGACCAGGCCGTCAAGGAGGTGGAGCGACTGCTCGAGGAGAAGCGCCGGGCCGAGCTTGCCGCCCGCATCGCCTCCGGCGAGTTCACCGTCAGCCAGTCCAGGTCCGCCGCCCGTCCTGTCACCCCTCCGATTTTTGAATTTTTCGTTTGTGTAATTTGAATACATAGTTAATTTGAATTTCTTTTTTGCAGGTTGGTTGCTACGATTCTGTCGAAATTGGGCCCTGCTGGCAAGTTCATTGAGGGGTTTATTTCGAGTTTGGGAGGCGGTGGGCCCCGCGACAGTGACCGGCTGGAGATCCCGCAGGCGAGAGGATCTATAGCTGCTGTGGGACGGCAAGCCTTCTTCATTCCACTCTACGAGCTCTTCCTCACTTATGGCGGG
Organism: Agave tequilana; assembly: GCA_038442645.1. NCBI lineage: Eukaryota > Viridiplantae > Streptophyta > Magnoliopsida > Asparagales > Asparagaceae > Agave > Agave tequilana. Next base: position 27,732 of record JAVJIF010023831.1, read on the forward strand.
ATTTTTCGCCTCAATTTTGGACCCAAGGTGAAATACTATCTGAGTATCTCTACTTCAATATCCAATTTGCGGTTTTTGTTTAAAAAGTTTTAATGCGTGTGATTGAAAGAGTGGTGACTTGTTGAGCTCATGATTGTTGACAGTCATTTTTGATTGTTTCGGACCCCGTAATAGCCAGGCACATACTAAGGGACAATTCCAAGGCTTACTCTAAGGTACCCCATCTTCTTTTGTTGAATTTCTATGGTTTGCGTCGTTTGATTGATGAGTTAGTTATTCTTGTTTGGATGAGTGCAGGGATATTGGCTGAAATTTTGGAGTTTGTGATGGGGAAGGGTTGATCCCAGCTGATGGGGAGATCTGGCGAGTCAGGAGACGTGCAATTGTCCCGGCATTGCACCAAAAGGTAATTAAACTTTGAATTACTCCTTCCTTTTAGTCCCGCAGACCCTTTTTAGTAGTATTTGATGAAGTCTTTGCTATCTTAATGATGCTCCATCAATAGTATGTGGCTGCTATGATCAATCTCTTCGGAGAAGCTTCACATAGGCTCTGCGAGAAATTGAATTCTGCGGCAACTGATGGAGAGGATGTGGAGATGGAATCGCTCTTCTCACGGTTGACATTGGATATTATTGGCAAGGCGGTTTTTAATTATGAGTTCGATTCGTTATCAGTTGATAATGGAATAGTTGAGGTATTTGTTTGTATAACTACTTACTATACTGCTTTTATATTAGAAAAAATCCGTTTCATATTTGTTATGTCATGTCATTTACTAATATCTTTGAGTGATCAGGCTGTTTATACAGTGTTGCGGGAAGCTGAGATGCGAAGCACTTCTCCAATACCAACGTGGGAAATCCCGATATGGAAAGATATCTCCCCTCGGCAGAGGAAGGCCAATGAAGCTCTTAAATTGATTAATACTACCCTTGACGAACTGATCACAATTTGCAAGGTAAAACATTAATCGCATGTGCATATGAAGCTAACAGGAAACCTTAAACTTGTCTTGATTTTCATAATGGATTTCATAACTCTCAATGTTACTTTTAGTTTAGCCAGTTATGGTGATTATAGTATATAGGAGTCATAATAGTACCAGTTTGTTGAGCGGTGTCTGAATTTCACATGCTATGAGATTTCACCATTTAAATTTCACTTCAATATACTGAGGAATGTTTGATATGATCCCCTTGATGTTTCTTTATTAAATGTACTATCACCATAGCTATATAAAAGAAACCGCAAAGTCACCTGCAGCTCAATAGTTTATTCTTGGTGTCAAATATTCTATTTTTTGCGTTTATGACTCATCCACCTTGATATTCTCATTTCAGCTACACATGCTTTACATGTATTTGAGATGTTATTTTTAAAGGTACTGAGTATTGAGCCACAGGCTGATTAAAATGTGTATTTTTAGACCTGGCTGTCATGCCGTACATTTCTCTAATCACACTGTTCATTGTATTCACCTTCTCTAGAACCACTCATATAACCATCTACAAATTGACTTCTAACATTGGTTCTCTAATGGCTCAACTTGTCGGTTGCTGGCTGAATTGAGCTATTCTGTACAAACTTATGCATACTTGTATGCTTATCAAATGCTTGCAAGTAAATAAAAGTTGTGGAATCAGAGGCCATCCCTTCAAGGATTGAAGCTCCAACAACCACTTTAGACTGCTTAGGTATGTAAAGCAAATTGTATTCACATCCATGTTGCACGGACACGTCAGGACACGACACCCGGACACGTCATGCATTCTAGAAAGTACATAGAAATTAGAAGAATCATATTTGATTTGTGTGTCTGACACGTGTCCGACATAACACGGCTCCACATTTGAAGTGTTCGCCCTTTCTAGATTCACATCCCTTATACTCCTGACTTATGATGCTCCAAAAAGTAATGCCATCAAATCAAAAACCTAGACAACCCAATAGCTCAACAAAATTTCTGTAATACTCCTTTGGTGTGAAACCTGAAAGAAGTTCACCTTCTTAAGACTTCTTAAATGTGAAGATGTACCAGAAATGATCTATTTTATATTCCTTCCTACAGCTTGCTGTGTGAATGTTCACACAATGCAATTTCTGTCCATTTGCACTTTGTTTGCTTTAATAGTTGTAGTGATGCCCTGTATAATTCAAATAAGTTAAAACTTTCAAGCACAGCTACCATCATTTGGTAATTATTCCAACTGTATGGCAAAGAGGGTACACTAAATAGTAATTTATACACAGCTTAGCATCTGGTAATCAGGTTCCCAATGTTCTAAATATCCCCGATATATCTCTGATATAGCGCCCATATTGCGTTTACGGCACCTAGCCGCAACGATTTGGCGCATCCAAACTGATATATCCTTTCATCCAAAATCGCTGATAAATCGGCTTGGGCCCTCTATATCGGCTGCAATTTCGGCGATTTTGGACCCGATATAGCGTTTTACACTCAATTTCTAGGTTAGACATTTGGGTGATTAGAGCGATGTAGCAATGTGGCATTTGTGAAGATGCTACACTTGAATAGTGATTATGGATTGATAGGTTTAATGCAAGTTGTCGAGATGAGTATATCTTAAATATGTAAATACGATATTTTATGTAGTTTTATATGATTTATGCATGTATTGCCTTATTGAGATGCGGTTTAGGACAAGAAGATGAGTATATTTATAGTCCGATTTTGAAAATATTCTCTCTATATCTTCATTCCCGATAAATTTTTTCAGCCGATGTAGCCACTATGGCCGCCATTTAGAACACTGCAGGTACGTGCACTAATGCAGTCGCTGATCTAGTGTGCCTTGAGTATCTTCTAGTAATTAGCATATTAGCATCATGCATCCTAGTAGTCAGAATATACATTTTTTGTTCTGCTTGCTTGTATTCATACTTTTTGCAATATTTCCATATAAAGTTCTATGTAACCATGAGTACGTAACCATGAGTTATTTATTCCTCCTCTCCTCAGAGAATGGTAGAGCAAGAAGAGTTGCAATTTCATGAGGAGTACATGAACGAGCAAGATCCTAGCATTCTACATTTCTTATTGGCATCAGGAGATGATGTACTATCCCATCTATTAGCTCTCTCTGTTAACACTTTTACAGTCAAATTGTGTTAAAAAATTGTGTTTCTTGCTCTACTAGGTTTCTAGCAAGCAGCTTCGTGATGATTTGATGACAATGCTGATAGCTGGCCATGAAACTTCTGCAGCAGTTCTAACATGGACCTTTTATTTACTTAGTCAGGTAATTCCCAGAATTTTACAGTTAGGCCTCAATCTAAGATGCTACCCTTTTCTTGTCCTGTTTCTAATTGTTTGTTATTTGTTATAAAACATCTACGATTTTAAATTTACCTGCTTGTGGTAACAACACCCTAAAACAATTTAGCAGCTTGAGTTTACTCATTTTGTAAGTTGGTTCGTGCAAAACCTTTCCTGTCATTCACTTCTCCTTGAAAGTAATTCATGCACGTGCATATCTCTATACTCAACAGATGAAAAGTGCGTCAATTTGGTAGATTGTGGATTGGGTCTCCAGAAGCGTTCATTTTTGGATGTATATACTTCAATTGTCGCTGATACTTATATCTATGCTTATTCAGGACACCAGGAAGAAAATCACCTTAATTCTTCTAACGGGATAAGAGGTGAAAAAGGTTAACTGGACTGTATTTAGGTCAGCCCGATTATGTGGTGAGCCCTGTGGCACAGACAATAATATGATCATAGGTATATGCAGAGGCCAAATGTCAGATGATGGTTTCCATAGAAGATCCACCTTGTAAGCAAAATCAAAGTGATCAAAAGGGCTGAAATGGCAACCCCAATGATAATTATGTTGTTATTCCCAATTCTTCCGTTCACTTCCCGTTAAATCAGTTGAAGTAACGAAGAATTGTCCATTGTATTATTTATGAGGGCAATGTCCAAATATATAGGCATTATCATTACATGATAAGGAAGCCTCTAATCCTAATACAATTAGTATTATATAATTCTAATTCTAACACTACTTTTAACACCCCCTCGCAAACTCACAATGAATGAAAAATTGTGAGTTTGGATGAAATAAAATAGAAAATCTGGAAAATATCTACTGAAAAAAATCTAAAAAACTGCGATTGATCCCATATGACAATCTGCGAAGACCCGGAGAAATAAAATTTGTAAAATCTTGAACTCTTCCTCGCAAACTCATAATGGATGAAACATCGATAGTTTGTAAGGGTATTGACGATAAGAAAGGAGATGTCGGACGTTTGAGAATATCTTCTAAAGGAGGAGAGATGGATCAATGATAGAGCACTTTCTTAAACTTGACCCTAAGTCTCTTTCATAGAACAAGGCCGATTTGCTTTAGAATAGTCACGATAGACTCGAAAAATTCATAATGTCTCTTTCGCTTGAAATAAGGTAGGTATTAAACTTGTAAGTCTCTTTAGAATAATCAAAGCGGACTCCAAAAGGGAAAAAAAACCATAAAGTAGTTTTGAGAGAAAACCTATCATAAGTCTCTTAAGCAAAACGAACATTAACTTAGTGCGAACTCCATTGATGAAAAAGAAGAAGAGGAGAAGAATTAGATGGTTTTGAGAGATCTTTAAACTTAGGAGAAGAGGAGACTGGTCGAAAAAGAAAAGATACTGGTATTAGATGAGATCAGTGACAAATCGAAGAAGAGAAGACGACCGCTGATGAAGAGCTTATTGATGAGGATGAAGATGCCATATCGAACGAAAGAGAAGTCGTCTGGAACTAGACGACATAGTGCCATCGAGTTTGCAGAAGGAAACCAATTGGAAGTCAGAGAAGAAAGCCATGATATCTTGTGGGAGAAAGAAGTAGGTCGATTACATATTTGTCGAAGATCACGGGCAACCGCTTGTTCATCGGTCGTGGTTGGAGTTCGAGCTCGATCTGCTCAGTTGCGAAGCTTGCTTCCGGAGTTGAAGTCGAAGAGGGAGATCACGGCTGTGCAGAGAGAGCAAATAGAGTTTGTAATTTCAAAACTCAATGCTTCGCTGACTTCCTGATTGGTTGCATGCACATTCGTACAATTGGAGTTTGGTGCTCACGCAAGAGCAGATTGGAATCAAAACAGAAGCTAAACTTAACATGAAAAAGAGAGCTTCATCAGGCGAACAAGATCAAGTTGATGATGCTAACGCCGAGTATAAAAAGAGAAAAAACAATCCGCAGTGCGAAGATTGGCCCAGTGCTAGACGGAGAGTGGCCCGGTGCTAGATGGGGACCCGCCCGGTGCTGGACGGGGACTGACCCAGTGCTAGGCATGTACTAGATGAGCCCAACCCAGCGCAACCTCGAGGACTTCGTGAGAACATCAATCAGCATGGAAATTTTTTGAGAGGCTCTGATATTATCAGTTGAATTAACTAAGAATTATTCATTGTATTATTGACGAGGGCAATGCCCAAATATATAGGCACTATAATTACTTGATAAGAAAACGTCTAATTCTATATCAAGTAGTATCATATAATTCTAAATCTAATACTACTCTTAACACTTCGTTTGTTCTCTTTTTGGTTTCTTGAGCTTGCCTCTGAAATCTTGCTTTCTCTAGAGAGTCTCAGATTGCATGATGTAGAATCACTCTTTGTCATTCCCAAGGTTTCTAAAGTCAGAATGCAAGATGTAAAGAAAGACCACTATAAAAGAGTGCAATGTTGTCTAATGAGTGAATTAGGTCTGCTGTAAATGTCTCCCTTTCCAATTACAGTTTACCCTTAGAGTCTTTTTTTCCCCTCAAAACGTTCTGTGTTTTTACTCCCTGTTGGTTTCGTCCATAATTGTTGAGTACCTTTTGAGTTTTATACTAGTTCTTTTCCTTTGTTTCTTCTTTCTTTCCTTTTTTCGGGTTAAAGTAATGTGCATAGAGGAAATTGTCAAAACACCCAAGTTTGATAGGTTAGTAATGCGGGGGCTCATACAAATTATTTTGACATGCCAACAATAGATGTTTCAGGTTACTAAAATTGCCAGTACTTTCAAGGGTTCACTGTCAATAACACTATAGGCTTGCATGCTTATCTTAAGAATTCGGGAGGGGACATTCAGTGAGAATGAAGGTGTGACTGAGCTTGTATGAGAAAGAAAGACCTGATGAGGCCCTGAAAACGGAGTGATTTGCATGGCCACAAGCTGTCATAAAACATGAGGAATCAAGTACCGTCAATGAGTTTATAAGAGTTTAGAATCATTTCACTGAGATGGAGGTAAAGGAATTGAAAAGTAGGATAAGTGTCATGGTCAAAAACACCTTCTTATGCTATGTCAGTAGTGAAGTTGTTCACACAAATTATGGGAAACTTGCAAGTTATAGGTGCTTTTGCTTACTAATCCTTTTGGGCATGCCCATGCTGCACATTAGGAAAATGTTTTTCTATTCAATCGTTCTTAGTACTTCAAGAGGCTGCAATGAATACTGCTAATGGGGAAAATAGGAGTATTTTAACTTAGAAAGTGGATAGGCTGCAATGAATACTGCTTGTATGAGCTTTTGCAAGAAAGACTTCACGAGACCCTAATAATTGAATATTCATATGGCATCAAGGAGTCATAAAACATGAGGACCAAGTACCGTCAATGGGATTCCAGGGAAGAGCTCAGAAATATGTCATTGAGATGGAGGTAAAGGAATTGAAAGAAGGATAAAACCTATATAAACAGAATAGTTCAGAATTTATGTGCTTTGTATGGTTGTGAATAAACCTATATATACAATAGCTTTGTATAGTAGTGATTATTCATCATCTTAACTATCATAAAGTCATATTAGTACTTCAAACATACTTCTTTCTCTTTGAACCTCAGCAAGACTTTTACAGTGAGGTTAGTATTTTTTTCCCCCCCATCAGTGTAAGGATTAAATGATTTCTTTTATTTTGCATAAACTTTTCAGGAACCAAAAGTTATGGCAAAGCTTCAAGAAGAGGTTTGTACTTCAATAATTTTCATATATGACTAGGTTGCGAACATAATATCACATTTATGTACTCATTAAATATTTTATGATGCTTATTTTTATTTTGGTATTAGGTTGATACTGTATTAGGGGATCGTTTTCCAACTATTGAAGACATGAAGAAACTAAAGTACACTACTCGAGTGATTAATGAAGTGAGATTTGTTACTGGTCTTTATTTCATTGCTTTTATTTTATTCTGGATAAATGGACCAGGTTTATCTGATACATTCTTGATTTCCAGTCATTGAGACTCTATCCACAACCACCAGTCTTGATTCGTCGTTCTCTCGAGGATGATGTGCTTGGAAAGTACCCCATAACAAAGTAATGTTTGTTTTAAACCTTTATGGATAATTATGTTGGATATGATTCTGATTTATAAGATATGGTCATATTTAACCAGTTCTCCTCGTTGAAATTTATAACATTTCTAAGTACCTTGCAACCGCACAGTGTACAGAGTTAATTCGACACAACTTTTATGTATTTCTCCTGGATTGGCGCAAACTTCTAATTGTCTTTTCCAATTTTTTATTGGAAGAAGATTTATTCTTAAGCATATGTACTTGCATCATATCGAGGAGACATCCATCTATTTTGTATTGTGATTTCTTTTCTTATTGTATTACTGGCACTTGCTTTAAGAGATCTGTAGGTTTTCCACTATAGGTTGAAATGGTGTAAAATTTTGAAGATTTTAGATAGTTTTTTTTTTTTGTGCCATGTAATTTGGGATATGCACTGCTTTGGTGTTTATTATAAAACTAGCACTATTCCTGCATTGAATATGATATTTGTGTCTCCTAGTCTCCTTGCCCGGGTTATGTAAGATGAGGATTCCCTCTCTATTTTTTGCCTTTGGACTGTTGGGTCTAGCTTGCCTTCTTTGCGTGTTCTGCATTAGGAATCACTTCTTTTTGTTTGTTTCTATTGTCTTTCTTTTAATTCTAAGGCATTCTCTTTCTTAAGAAATAGGAACACCAGTTGTGTACATGTTCAAGGGTTTGTTTCTGTACATGTTCAATATGATAGTTTCATGCATGCCTTGGAATTGTTGAATCACAGTTTTGAATCTTATTTGGTCTTGTTTTCCCCCTTGTATATTATTGAAAGAATTTACTTCTCTTTAATTATAATTTTGTTGTAACTTGTATCGCAGGGGTGAAGATATTTTCATTTCTGTGTGGAACCTTCATCATTGTCCTAAGCATTGGGCTGATGCTGAGAAATTCAATCCTGAAAGATGGCCTCTTGATGGACCAAATCCAAACGAGACAAATCAAAATTTCAGGTATAGATGATGTTTGAACTTTTGCATCCTACTTTTTTTTTCTTGGTATTTTTAAAATGAAATCTGTAGCATAGGCTGAGGAGCTCTTTTCCTAGTGGTGATCAAACTTCTATTATAATCATGATATCATGAAAACCTTTTCAGCTATTTACCATTTGGTGGTGGGCCGCGAAAATGTGTTGGAGACATGTTTGCTACATTTGAGGTAATCATACTCCTTGACGTTATTTACAGAAGCAACTTGGCAACTGAATCTGATTTTTTAGTTATGTCTAGCAACTTTGTAACTGAATCTGATCTTCTCCTATCAAAAGGAATAAGAGCTTTAGAGCAAGGTTTTGCATGTAGGTCAATAGTTTTACCCAAGAATTATGGACCATGGATCCACATGATTCGAACTAGGGACTTCCACTAATGAAGTTGGCAAAAATCCATTTTATTTGATTTTCGTCACAGTTGAGAAGCATGAATCTTAGCTTTGTTCTCTTTTCGTTATTCTTTTTGGCAGACGGTAGTAACAACAGCAATGCTGGTTAGGCGATTCAACTTCCAGATGGCCCTTGGAGCACCTCCTGTATGTGCTTTTGTGCTTCTATACATTCAGACATTCTCACATTAACAAAGAACAGTCCAGATTGCCGATGAAACAAATCCAAATCCTTGCAGGTGGAGATGACAACAGGAGCAACCATTCACACGACCCAGGGCTTGAAGATGACGGTAACACGCAGGACCAGACCTCCTGTAATTCCCACATTGGAGGCGAAGAAGGTTCTCACAGTGGATGGCAGCAATGGAATACCTCTCAGCTCCTCCATTCCTGAAGGAGATCAGAAAGGCGAAGTTTCTACTGCTCGCCTCTGATAAACAGCAAGCACCCATTTTCCCCTACAAACACAGTGATGGCTTATCTACAGAGAAGATTGATGTCAGTTAATCTGCCTAAAGTTTCTGAAGTATACTCATCCTTGTAACTATCCGCACAAAAGATTTTTTGAGGAAAAGTCTGTAACAGGATACTTGCAGGCTCATAGTTATAAAACAAAGCAAGTTTTTACACTCCGGCAGTAGAGATTTCGCCTTCAGTTTTATGACCATTGTTCACTTTCAGTATTCAGTTCAAGTGGATCAAAAGGCACGCTGATGGTTTTCGTTGCAGAAAATACAGGAATATACAGAATTCTCACGATCTATCCCGCCCAGCCAGACATCAACATTCTGTTTATTTATGTACGTCGCCGTCTGACTGATCAAGAATGTCCGAGATCACGCTGCATCCAGAGCTTCCAGCGTTTGAGATATGTCGGTTCGAGTCACCATCCCTGTTCAATGGAAGAAACACAGTTTCAGGTAACTGAATCACCAGCCAATTTTGTGTAGGTTTTGAATCATAAACAGAATCCTCGTATCTTGACAAGAAATAAATAGTGGACCGTCATTTTTCCATCTCAACTGTTGTGATCCAACATAGATTGCAAATAGAAGGCTCTTGAGTTTTGGTTTATGAGGTCGCAGGTCCCAGTGATAAAAGAGAGTCGATATGAGAAGATAACCGTCTACTATTAGTGTTCATGAATTACTAACCCCATGAGAGGCTTTGTTGAGATCACCCTTATGCATTTGAAATCGCGGTCGACCACTGGCAGGCCGGAGACGAGCCCAAGTCTGTGGCCTATGTCTTCCAGTGTCTGTTCAGTCGTCGACATTGACATCACGTCCCCTAACATTATAGATGATACGATCTAGGAAGCAATAAGAAAAATGTTCTATATCAGTAACTAGTGACTCCGCTCAAAAGCTTAAACTGATAGGTAAAAAAATAAATAAATAAGATATTAACGTTGTCATCGCTTGTGTGGGCTTCAAGGTAAGCACGAAGATCGTCGAAGCTGGAGAGAGAGAGAGAGAGAGAGAGAGAGAAGTTGTCGGGCCCCCGGGGTTGTCATCGATCTCGGGACGAAGGCTGCCGGTCGATGACGAGAAGGCTGAAGCCTTGCCTCTGTTGTTGGGGGTGGTTGTAGAGGCAGGAGCTCAGAGGTGTTGTTGCTCTGATGAATGTAGAGAGGCCCCTGCTGAGGCCTGAAGGGAATCGGAGGGACAAATGAGTGCAAGCCATTTTCTTCACTGATATCAGTAGTAGTCAAGTCTTTTGAGTATGAGCAAATATTTGCGAAGCCCACAACTTGCAGAGAACATAATGTTATGAATGTTTTCTTTCTTTCTTTCAGACTTTGAATCTGTATATTGCTCTCTCTCTCTCACACTCAAATTGTATGCTCTTTTTTTTTCTAAATGCTGCCTAAAAATGAAATACGCATCCGAATATTATGCATGCACGAAAAACAGAGATATGTAATATATTACAATTTAACGGTGAAATTAGGTTAGTCTGTCTCCAAATCTTAGGTTAGTCTGTCTCAAAATCAGGATCACAAGCATTTTTTTTTTTTTTTGTATAATTTGAGATTTTTCTTGAGTATAAGAAATATAATTTTGAATAAATTATATTAAAATTATTTTTTCAAAAATTAAACTTCAAATAGAAAATCAAGTTTTTTTTCAAAAACTTATATAAATACGAAAACAAGTATTTTCAATTCATTTGAAGCACTGTGTGTGAATAGAATCTAAAACATATATAAAATAATATAAACTTTTTTTTGATAAAAATCTACTCATGAAATTAAAAATGAATTAAATCAAAAATCAAAGCTTATGTGCATGTAAGTATATAAGCTTGAGCATTCACAAAACTTTTAGGATCGGGCCCCACAATAAGTTCGGCCCTAACCCTGACCCGGCCCCTGGCTCTTAGGGAGGCCTGATTTAGGTCTTGTCTATAGGTTCAAATATTATATCAAACATACTCTTTCTTCAATTAATATTACAATTACATTATAACTTAATATTGCCCTATAGTTTTTTTAAGTTTAAAAATTAAAGTAAAGACCCTTAAACTTGAAAAAAAATGTGAATTATATTTTTAAAAAAAAGATGCTTATGATCCTGATTTGGGACAACATAATGGAATGAAAAAAAATTTAGGCTCACAGTTCTCTTACCGCAAAAAATTTATCATCCTTTATACTACCCAATTTTCGGCCTGATGTTGCATCAATAGTTTATTTGAATGCAAAGCCCCAACTTGATTGTCCAAAATAAATTTTCAACACAGGCCCATGTTCAAAGAAATTTTCCTTGAGTAATCCACAACTTTTGAAGAAGAAAAATGATTTGCGTTGCATAACTGTGATTAGTGTATTTAAATGCACAATTTAAAATTTTGCTCATGACATTAGATTTTTCAGGACCGGTCCTGTGACGGAAGAGGAGAAGGAGTGATGGAGGTGATGACTGGGTCCTTCTCTTTTCTTTTTCTAATTTTCAAGTTTAATTAAGAAGAAACCGAGGCAGCGAAGACGAAAAGTCACTCTGATCATTTGTGTTCAAAAAGAATGGGAAAAAATTGAGTAGTATAAAGGAATGATAACATTTTTGGGGTAAAGGAACTGCGGGCTTAAATTTTTTTCATTTTTTTATGTTGGCCCAAAAGTCCATCACTCTAGTTTTGATGATGATTAACTTATATAGTTATAATACTAATAATCTTGTGTTATTTAAGTTTCAGATTTTAATAAAGATCCTAGTTGGTGTTTAGCTTCAACAAAAAATTCAAAGTCAAGTTTTGAAGCTAATACGTGTTAATTCGAGGGCTCAAGTATAAAGATCATATCGTGTACTTAACTTGCTCAAAGAATCAAGTTTGGATCGAGTCAAAGTAGAGAAGAAAATCATATCAAGAAGAATACTCTATTTTGTAAAAATGTTTAGAATTTGTGTAAAGTATGAATTAGTTTTGATTGCTCAAACACATAGCCTTACACACACACAAAAAAATTTTGGTTTTCGGTTTCACCCGTTTTTAGTTTCTTGAATAGATTTCATCAAAAACAAGTTCATATTGTTTTATATATGTGTTGGATTCTATCCAAATATGCTGTGCTTCAAATAATTTGAAAATACTTGTTTTTGTATTTATGCAAGTTTTTGGGAAATTTTGATTTTCCATTTTAAGGTTAGTTTTTAGAAAAACAATTTTTAATATAGTTTATGTTTTAAAATTGTATTTATTATCTCAAAAACAAGTTTACATTTTTGTAATATATGTTGATTTGTTATCACACATATTTGTACTCTAATGTATTTATATGAACTTAATTTTGTAGATTTTACAGAGAGTTATTTGGATTTAAAATGTATTTAAAAAGATAGAAAAAATCAAATTTTGGGCTGAGCCCGGTCGACCATGCGGTCTACTGCTAGCCAGAGCAGTTGCTCTATCAGTCGACCGGATATGCACAACTTTGTGCTTGTGCATATCGGTTGACCGATCGGTAGACCGCAGATCTTACAGTGCTCTCGGTTTGCGGTTTTCGATCGGTCGGTCGGTCTACTGCCAGAAAGTTGTGCTCTATGGAGTTGAGTTCAGTCGACCGCCCGATCGACCGGTTGCTCTAACGGTTAGAAAACTAGTTGTTGGACGGTCGACCGCTAGGACATTTCTGACTAGTTTTGACCCCAACGGCTATGTCTTTATTCAGCCTATATAAATGGGTTTTTGGAATGAGTTTTTATCAAGATTTTCAAGAGCTTATTCTCTCATCTTCAACAAAGTTTTCTCAACAAGTTTTAGAGTTTCAATTCCATATCAAAAGAGAGTTTTTAAGAGTGCTTCTCTTGAGTTTTTCAAAAAAGATTTTGTTAAGTTTTTAACTTCCAATTTATCTAGTTTTCTCACACAAGTTTGAGTTATCATTTCTACATCTATCTTATATGATCATTATTTGTGAGAGTGATATTGTTTGTGATCATTGAGTTGATTATCAAGTGTTCTACTTTTATATTCAAGAAGTTGGACGTTGCGGCCTCAGCGAGCTTGCGGGTTCGTGTGTGTATTGTTCTTGTGGGAATGAGTGAGGGACTTGCGGGTCCAAGAGTTCTTGAGGAGACTTGTAGGTGTTGCGGCATCAAGTGATCTTATGGGATTAATTACAAGGCATGGACGTAGAGCAAGTGGTTTGAACTTCGAAATAATTCTCTCGTGTTTGCGATTGCTTATATCTCTTTACTCTGCTCACTTGTGTTTATTTCTTATATGCTCTTATTGTTTTTCTATCGTTACATGCTTGAAATAGTTTCATGTGCTTATACTAGTTAGTACGAAGAGAGCATTTAAGCACCTCAACTCTTAATCAAGAGGAATCTTAAGGAGAAATTTTAGAATCCTTCACTGGGAATTCGGCTTCACTATTTGGTCAGCATTTGTGTGTTAGTTTTAGTTATAGGTTACAATCCACACAATTTTTCACTACAAGCAATAACAACCCACTATCCCAAAGTTGTGTCCCCACCAAGTAAAACAAATATAAAAGAATACAAGAAAATACAATAGAAAATATAGTAAAAAATACATCTAAAAGACACGCTCGTATCGTGCACATGCCCGCAATATAAAAGTTTTAAATTCCGCATTTGATTAGCACATCACATATTCACCCCCTCTATAGATGATTGCACTTTATATTGCGGGCCCAAATTCATGCAGAGTAGTATAAAGCAGTGAAAATATTTTTGCCCCCCCCCCCCCCCCCGCCCCCCAAGGTTTGGGCCCTGGGCTTATGATCTGGTCCCCGCAACCAGGGCTCGCGTTGCTCCACCGACATCCTCCTCCACGTCACCTCCGACGCCCCAGACCCCAGTAGTTGTCGCCGCTGCTGCAGTGTCCCCGTTCAAAGGGTGGTGCTGGTATTCACTCGCTCTCTTTTCTCTTTTTTTATTTACTTGAAATTGTTAATTGTTAGGGCTCCGATCTTGTTACTGCCTCATTTGTATTTTTCTATAGCTCATTATGTAAAAATTTGTTATTAATTTTGAGTGATATTGCATTAATAGTTTATTTGGGCTCAGAATCCAAACTTGATTGTTCAAAATTGATTGTCAATGCAGACCCCTGTTCAAAGTAAATTTTTCTCGAATAATCTATAACTTTTGATGAAGAAAAATGATTTGCTTTGACATAAATATGATTAATGTGTTTAGAGACACAATTTAAAATTTTGCTTAAGACATTGAAATTTTGAAGAGCTCAAGGTATTGAAAATTTTCAAGAGCGGCCCTGGATTCGATTCGGAGGTGAACCCAAACTGCCTGGTCAAGTGAAGGTACTCTACTATTTTAGTACTAATTTTACATTTCAATTACCCGTATTTCCTTTAATCGGAGCAAAATCCCCTTCACCAAGCTATCATGAATTATATGCCCACCAATGCATGTTAAAAATGACCTCTCCTCGTTATTTGTATGATTTTTTAATTCGTTAATCAACTATAAAACGGTCTAACTTGAAATATTAATAGCTATGCTTTTTATATTTTTCACATTTATTAATTTCTATGATAACTAGTTTTCTTTGATAGTGTGGGATATTGGAGCCAACCAATTTTATTTTGATAGGTAAATTATTGTTTTATATACCTGATTTCTCACTCGCTCCCTCCCCTGAATTTCAATAGTAAATTGTATTTTATGTTTGGCAGTAAAAGTATTAGTTTTAATTTTGATATTCTTTTTCTTAACTAATAGTTTATTTGATTTTTTTTTTTTTTTCTCTGTTTGCTTCTTCTTAATTCCTTCAATTTTCCTCTGTTTTTTTAGTACGTTTCTTCAAGTAATTAATTGAGTTGATTAGCAGCTGGTTAGATACTCATTAGAGTAAAATAGTTAGATTAGAATCCTAATTTCTAATTTCAATCTTTTATTTATTTACATGTACAGGTATAGCTCTTCAAGAGGATTTCAGGTCCGTTGCATCGTCACTGTCTATTCTTTGATTATTGGAAGGATCGCACATTCATCGACTTTTCACTCTGGAAGCAAGAAGGCCGTCAAGTTTTCCTAGGGTGAATTCATCCAAGACCCATCCCATTTTCATTTTTTTCTTTTTTTCCATTATCTAATGAATTGAATGGAAAAGACAAGCTGGTAGTCTTAAGATGTGTATTTGTCAATTTATGCAAAATTGGAGAAGAGACAAGTTTTATTGATTAATAAAAAGAAAAATACATGATTAAAATTAGATAATTACTTTTTTAAATAAAATTATTAATGTGAAACTAGAGAGAATTAGAAAAGATATAGATTGAAGATGCATATGGGTCACATAATTTAAGGGTCAGCGTATAGCTGATGTAAGCCAATTTCATTTGTCATCTTGTATCAGTTAAATCAATGTATAATAAAATCTAATTTAGAGTTTCGAGTTTGAGGCGTCAACCTATACATTAAAAAAAATAATAATAAATATAACATTTAAT
Source organism: Agave tequilana (assembly GCA_038442645.1). NCBI lineage: Eukaryota > Viridiplantae > Streptophyta > Magnoliopsida > Asparagales > Asparagaceae > Agave > Agave tequilana. The sequence goes on from JAVJIF010023831.1 coordinate 43,406, forward strand.
TATAAAAAACTAGAATCCTATTACTAAGGAAACATGATACACACATACCCATAATAAAATACATATAAAATAGAAAAGGAATGAGAAGATTTTGGCAAGTAACATTTTGGCTGATTTTGAGTTCGTAAGCGCTTCGCTTACTATAGATCAGCTTGCTCATAGATCGTCAAGTTCTCCCGCACACTTGACATAAGATACGTTCATGTACCCAAGGTGAAAAAAAAATAAATGCTGGCAAAAAAAAAGTATCGTAAAGTTCTCACGCACGCTTGACATAAGTTAAGTTCACGGGAAAAAAAATAAATGCTGGCAAAAAAAATGTGGGCCTGAACTGGGACCGGGCCTTTTTAGTGAACGGTAATCTATCTCAATAAGTACTCATAAATTTCCAACGGCATTTCCAACAGCGCCGCCAATAACAGCCGTTCATACTCCCGCCCTCAAAAAAAACTCTCCGTCGGCAATGACCGCTGCAGCTTCTCTCTTCTCTTTGACGAGGAGCTCCGGCCTCAAACTCCGATCATCGTCTCCTTGCCTTCACTCTTCCCTCCACCACCAAAACTTAATCTTCCCCTCGACCCTCAACCGACTACTGCCTCGACCCTCAACCGACTGCTGCCGTTGCTGAGATCAACATCCCACCGCTCTGCCGTTGTCGTCTCCGCTCAGTCCAGATTTTTCAAAGGTGAGAAGAAGACCCTCGGCCTTCTTCCATTCTTTTCTCTTTCTCTTGCTCATCCAAACAGCGCGTGTTTGTTATAATGCCTGCAAGACCATTGATGAAAAATTAGGATCTCCTTTTTGGGTTTCATGTGTTTGTAGTTATTCAGACAACTTGGAGGATTGGAAAGAATAGCATTGAAGCTGAAACTGATCTTGTCCCGGTACAATTCATTCATTTGTTTGTTCTCTTATTTATTTTTTTCAATTTATGCATAAATTTTCTTGTGTCTGACTTTTCATTTTTTACTCAAATTTAGGATTCTGTTCCTAGACCGGCCTCAAGGATTACTGTAGCTGTAGTTGCTCTCACTGTTAGTCTTTTGCTGCTTAAATCATTCCTTTCTACTGCATTCTTCTTTCTACTGCATTCTTCGTGCTGGTAAGCTCTTTGTTTTGTGTGCATTGTCGCATGCTCTCATAGAACTTTAAATCATTGGCATTGATGAGGGCTCCGATTGGCAATCAGGCGATGATGGGATTTATATATTTCCTAAATATAGGCCTTTACATGGATGAGGGTCCAAGAGGCAGCAGTAGCAGTGGTGGTACAAAGCCTTAAATGAAGTCAGAAGAATTATGGACAAATACAAGTAATTAAGTTTTGTTGAATGAAGTTTCCATATTTTTTCTTCATTTGTCTTATAATGTAATTCTCGCAGTATATGAAATATCACATAAATAGATACTATAGTTTGAAGTGATGTTCTGCATTCTCAGTTACATTCACCTTTTATGAAGCTGTATCTGTTCAAAGTATTCTCTTTGCCATTTTCGCCCGTTGTGTCTATTCAGTGGTAATAACATTTACGGTAGATTTCACTCTCTCCAACTTGGGAAAACTCAGAGTTACATGACTGAATCACACTAAATTAGGACATACAATTGAAGGTTCATAAGTAGACCGAATAACCTGGATGCATTCTCTTCGCAGACCGTTTTCTAAAGCTTCACATGCACCAGTTAAGTTTAGGTATCTGTAGCTCTATAATATAAAAGAAAGAAGAGCTTCAATAAGCCTATGTATTAAGTAATGCTCTCACGATCAAGCAATCATATTAGACTGCAACTAGCATACACAGGGGAGCTCTCTAATTGATAAAATATACTGTCCCTTTTATAAAACATATTTGTTATTCTCATTTTCTCATAGCAGGCACCATTACTGATGAACATTGACTGCGGGACTTTCCACTCTTTTTCAGACAAACTGTTCTATTCATCCATGCTTGTAATGCATCACAGTCCTGCGCCCCTCACCATGTGGTCAAATACCTTGTTAATTTCCGAGAATGGGACCCTATGAGTAATGAACTTCTCCAGTTCGAGTTCCTGCATCACAACATTTGAATTTGTTGGGGGAGTTGAATTGTGTCTCAATGTAGGAAGAGGCTGAAATTAGTTTATTTGTGACCTTTTTCATGTACATATCAGCAACTGATGGAAGATCACTTCCAGATTTGTTAATTCCCAAAGAAAGTTCCTCTCAGTGTTCTTTCATTCAACACATTGATAGGCTTAGTCATGAACACAGCATCTTTGTTGGGCACTCCTACCATGACAGCAACACCCCATCCCTTCATAAAATGAAAGAAAGGGATTGGAAGTTAAAAGAAACGCGATAAGTATTTACCCTAGCAAAAATCTGATATAGGATTCTCAAAACACATACATCCATGGACACACTCAAAAGCAGAATAATGTACCTGTCTCTAATCTGTTAGGATTCATATCAATACCAAAAACTCTCAATGCACCAGCAATCCTTGTGCCTTCTGCTGCCTACAGAATGCAATAATGATGATTAACATTTTACAGAAAGGATGACTCATAAGCATCTTTGATTGTCATGTTCTCTTACCCCAAGACCTATGGCTCACAGGCCAAATATGACAACTGTTGAGCCTTTTGCCGGTTTAGCTACATTCAGTGTAGTCCCCAAACCTGAGTTCAGTTAGGGGAGATTACTACACCTCATAATTATTGTGGTTATTTGTAACAATTAAGGCTAGTGTAATTTGAATCTGTTGATATGCCACAACTGAGTACGCACACTTTGTCAAGAGACGCAGATGGATCAATCTTGGCAAGACACCCAGAGAGCACAGTGGTATGCTCACTGGAGGTGGATGTGCCCAGGAAGTGATTTATCGGCTTCCCTACAATAGAAAACCGTGAGTTCCCCTTCGCTTATCATCACACCTCTCAGTGTTTATCCTTGGCAGGTCACACATGTTGCTCTCCTCCGATTTGCAGTGCCTAGACTCCCCGCATTCTCCTGTGAATACAGGACGTACATGACCCCCCTCAAGCTCTTCCACGCCTTCACCAACACTCTCCACAATCCTGTCCATAGTACACGTATCGCAGACATGACAAGCAGAAACCAATGAGCAGAAATTTTAAGATTGACATGTTGGATTGTTATCAATTTTTAGCAGCTGCATCCTCTTAATCTTAATAACACGAGAAAATGAAGAAAGAAGAAAAGTTTTGGTTTTTACCTTTGCAAGGGATGACGAGGCCTGCAGTGCTCGTCACCATGAGACGAACAGGATCTGATGAAGGAGAAGATTAGAAGAAGAAGAAAGAAGATGGGAGGTTCGATTCTCTTACTCTTGTTTCTGTAATGTATATGTATTAAGACAGAAGACAGGGGAGTCATTTTTGCTTCATTTTGGGACCTTTCCGCATATTAGCATTCATGTGGTTCTCTTGTTAGTTTGCAACATTGTCCTTTTAGACATTGTTATTTGCAATTTGCTTTGCGATTCCCTCAAAAATGTCTTGCAATTTGCTTGTGCTTGTTTGCATTGATTGTTTGCATCCTTATATCTTTATGAAACATGATAATACACAAGAGTTGGATTGGGATCGTTCTAAAATTTTTGGTACATGGATATTAGAATTCCAGTTATTTTGTTTTTCGTTAAAACGCTATTTGAGCACAAGCAGAATTCCATTATTCTAAACAATTTACATTTATCTAAAATAGAGATTTTAATTCTCTCTCCCCTTTTATCTTTAGTAATATACTTCAATAATAAATAGATTAGATATGTAAATATGAAAACAACAAGAATCAAATTTAACAGAATTAATTCAGAAGGATCAATATGGAAATATTCAGGCTTCAATCATCTCCAATCTTAAATACTTGATGTTCTCTGTTATCCACACTTCACAACAACTCTTGAAGAAAAAAACTGTATATAACTCCGAGAAGCAAACAATAAACCATCTCCTCGCTGCTTGAAGCCCTGCAAAAGCCGAAATCGAGCCACAGTTCATAAAGACTTTCTCATGAAGCACAAATTAACATCACTTTGCACATCTTTTATGCATCGTTTATATTAGTTTACACATCTTATACACATCATTGACATTTTTCTGTTTAGTTTCAAATCTAGGCAAAGAAGTTTATAACCAATGTTTCAGTAACAATACTGTTGTTGTGCTTGTCCTGTTCTCACCTGCTCTGAGATGTAACTTTCTCAATTCTAGGCAAACACAGTTCGGGTTGCCGTACTATGTAAATCTGATCGCCTTTGCTGTTTTCCTTGTAAACGTCCTGGTTACGATGCCAAGTCCACAACGCGTAACTTGAATTGATAACCTGTAACGAGACATTAAAATGTCAAACAAACAATTCGAGTACTATGATTGAAGTTAGTCGAAGTAAACAAACCTCTAAAATCCCATGTCCGAAGCTGCTTTCCCTGAATGCATTCCATTCTGGTTGCTTCTCCCAGCAAAATCTGCCCTTCGCAGGGCCAGATGAGAAATTTAAGTGGCATACCCCTCCAAATTCAGGAACATTGTCGCTCTGCGAAGGGCACTTTCCTGGGTCATCGGCATGGTCAATGTCGATTTTCTCAATATTTCCGCCATCTCCTACTGTTATGTAAACTGGTCCGCAAGGATCCAGCGTATAGTTATACACTCTGTTCATCCTTTCATAAGCATGGACCTGTGATCATGTAGGAGCTACTTTTACCGCCAAACCAAGGAAAATATACACAAAGAATTTCTACATACATGACCAGAAAAAACAATATCGACACCGTGCTGATACAGGAGATCCTCCATCTCCTGTCTCATACACTCGAATTCTTGGTAGTGTGACGAGTAGCTGTTGTACCACGGCGGGTGCCAAGAAGCCACCACCCACGGTGTTTCAAGGCGGTCAATTCCGCGCAAGTCCGTCCTCAGCCAAGCGTACTGAGCCCCTGCGATAACAAAACATGTTACAATGTTGTCTGGATATCCACGGATCAGATCAATAGCATGATCGTATGTAACCCTAACCTGTTTGGTTATAGTCAACATATGCGCCGAGCATGATGAAATGCACACCACCGGCGTTAAACGAGTAGTAGAAGTTGCTGTTGGAACCGCACTCTTGCGAAGGAACAGCGAATCGTGTCAGATACGACTGAAATGTCATCCCATCAGCTTGAGGCTCGATCTCATGATTGCCTTCGATCACCATCATGGGGATCTTCGATGTCAGTGGTTCCATGAACCTGAATCATAACGATTTAGCAGGGAAAACAGAAAACAGAAATCTTAGCCTGATATTTCTGGAAAATGTAACAAGTACCTTCCCCATCCGTCCCAGCGAGGCTGGTAAGTCTCTCTGATCGGGGAGTCCGGGAACGCACAAGAGTAGCAAGAAGCTCCATCCCCGCCCGTTGTCAGGTACTGGTCCGCGTAGGTCAGATCTCCGACCATCAGAATCAGGGATGGATCGTTCCCGGATAGATGATCGATGGTGGTAGTCGAGTTGCTTGTGAGGCCTAGATCTCCAATAACCGCAATTCGACTAGGATAACTGTTTGGACTGGCTAAGGGTAAAGTCTTGAAACTATGTTCTTCACTCATGGCTTGCAGAGAGCTATCTCCACACTTGTAGTAGTATCTTTTCCCTGGTTGTAGCCCTGAGAATCAAAAGTTTGACAAATTACTTCTTGGAATGCAAAAGAGCTTCTGATTAATCCCCCTCATCGACATAACAAATGAGTACAGTTTGTTTAGTGCTTGTCTGCTTGAAATCAAAAGTTTAAAATTAAAATTGTTCCAATTTGAAGGATTTTCAAGACTCATACACAGTATATACAGTATGCACATTTCTATCGTGAAATCAATCGATTGCCACACGCGCATGTCGAACATGACCACCAATATTATTTTGGAATTTTTCTTATGCCAGCGTGTCAAATTGTCTTATAATGACATAAAACAAAAGAATATGTCACACTAACTAACATAGGTAGTTGGGATGATATCTTTTTATTAATGAACATAACAAAAACCCATAAAACTAAAGAATCCCTAACCTTGAAACAAGAACCAAGGTTGCTATAATTATTATTATTATCAAGCAGTTGTCAAGGTTGTAATAATAACAGCATCAAAACTAAAGTTGACTTAAAACAAAAAAGAAAATGTCAGTACCTTGTAGCCTAACATGATGAATTATACCGGAGGTATAGTTGAGCAGTCCCTCGTACGGGTACAGCTGGCTGTACACCGTAGATACGCCTCTCTGTTTGTATCTATACTTCCCCTTCTCCTCCCCATACCACACCTCGCTCCCGACATCATTCGGGTCCAGCGGCCGCACATCCGACCCGATCTGCGCGTCCCCTGCGAAACCCGAACCCGAATTACTAAAACCGTATAATACGCCGTATAATAATACGTATGCTACCTGTGACCCAAGAGATCCAGAGGGAGGTGGGGGAGTAGGAGGCCGCGAGGGCGATTTGCTCGGGGAAGTTGCGCCGGGCCCGCTTGGCGAGCCTGGGATCCGACATGGGCAGGTCGTCGCTGCCCTGGCGAAGGGCCGGGTCGAAGCGACGGGTGGTGGGCCGGAACGGGCCGTCGAGTGTGGTGGGGATCAATGCGTGAGAGGAGGGGATGATGGAGAGAAAGGAGAGAATAAGGATGATCATGGTGAATAAATGATTGGATATGGAGAGGCTGGGCATCATTATTGTTTGGGGGCATTTTATTCAAATTTTCTGGACTTAGAAGCAAGGAATATGCGAGGAATAAATAGAGGAGAGGGGGACATTTTTAGTTGCAGGGGGAACGGGGCAGACGATGATGTCAGCATCATCCTGAGTGAGGAGTGGGAGGACCACATTTGACATTGCGGGAGGTTAGGGCCTGTAAACATGGACTGGGCTGATTTTAAGCCCAACAAACAATAGTAAGTTCTGATAATGGGCTAACAAAGCAATCCCAGTTTTTATCGCCGATGCCAGTCTTTTATTTGTTACGAGGGAAAATATTATTGCAATGAGGAAAGTACACTAAATTTTCCTCTCTCTTATGTTTTTTACTCCAGAAAGCAAAAGACAAAAATACTTGTGGAGTCATAAATTTTAGTGCTCTGTGTTAGATTTCAAACTTTTTTTTTTCCTTTTTGTTTTTAAATCTGGCATAAAATTTGACTGGTATGATATTTCTTTTTCTCCCGCTCTTTTCTTCTCAGGTAAAGCAAACACATTTTGTGAAAAACATAATGAGGCTCACAAAATAGTATCAAAATCAACTCTTTTCTCCCACTTTCATGACAAACAAACAACCATGAAAGTCTGATATTCCGTCAATTAATCTTTTTACTGCCTGCTCCTTTTTTTTTTTTTTTAACCTCCTGTAAGTCTAAAACCCTTTGCTTCATCGTTGAGTTATCATTGATTGAGTTATCAGTCGTCTCTTTCTCAGTACATGATTACTATTAATCTCTGCTTGATTGTCCCAAGCTGGGCTTTGCTATGGACTTTGAAGTTGAAGACCGAGATAAAAAGCTGTCCATTGCTAATGGAGAGTACAGTGGCGCAGAGAAAACAGCTACGTACCGTGCATATTTTTGAACAGAAGAAGAAGAAGATTGATCGCATAAATATAGTACACAAGATGACAAGAAAATTTTAAGACATATAAAACGTATGGTGTGGGCCTGGGCCTGTCTCATGATGCTGGATAAGATCTCAGATCTGCTAGCTTGCTAAATTCATAAAGCTACCCTATTATTGAAGGATAAACAAAATTTGAAGAAATTAAGGAGGCACACCGACAGCCAAAGGGGAGCAGAATCCATTTAAAGAGGAGCAAGGAATTAGGTAATTCTGAGATCAATGGTAATTCTGAGATCAATGCGCCTAATTTCTTTTATCTCTCTAGTGCAGTTATCTATCATGTCCTTCACGTTATTTCTAAAAGGGTTGGAGTTCAGTTCCACCATGTTGATCTTGTGCCTGTCATTTCCTCCATAAGTTGAAGTGACAGGAATGCAATTGAAGTAGTTTTAAAGGCTTTATTTTCTCCAAAATATGCATCTAATATTTGTTTAAGAGACCACAATCTGACTATTTCACATTCATGTATAGCGTTTTGAATGTTCACTTTAGATGAAACTCAAGTAATGTCATTAATAAATAAAAATCGAAAAAAAAAAGACTACAAGGATTTTATTACAGTATGAGACATCTAATGTGGATAAAAATCTCAAAAAAAAAAAAAAAAAAAAAAATCTAATATGGACAAAGAGAGATGAGAAATGCGGACAAAAACTTTAGGCTATGAAAATACAAATTCTATTCAAATTTACAAGCATGATGTCTGAGTGGGCTTCACTTGGGCTTTTTCATCAGGCCTGTTACTTTTGGGCCTCTCTGGGCTATACTGTCAAAGTGCACGCTAGAATTTGTTCAGACTGATTCCATGGGCCCCCATCTTCTGAGTTCTTCGAGAAGCCAATCCAAATTAGCTCCCCCGTCTGTGGGGCCTACCTTATTTCGTAATTACCAGTTATTTGGTTCTGACTCATATTTGTATTGGTCATGGACAAATTAAGCCTACTGCCCTGTTTCAGGTTAGCCTATTACTAGATTATCACTTGCGGTGAAACCGAGCAAACAAAGAAAAGAGGGAGGAAGCGAGTGAGAAGATGAAAGTGAGAGAGAGAAAGGGATGGAAGAAGAGAGCACCAAGGAGGGGAGGAGGCGGGAAGAGGGGGAAAGAGAGGGCCGCTCAGTTCTCTAGCTCTCTTTTAGACGACAAACGAACAGACAAAATTTAAGAAGAAATCACAAGAGATGCCTCACTTCGCTCAGTTTGATGAAACATTCGATGAATGTTTATATAACATCTTAGTCCCTTTAAAGTTTCATAATGACCGGCTTTTATTTTTAGGCAAAGAATGGGAAACTAAGCGAAAGAATGAGCAGCTTTCAACGAGACATTTCTTTTTCACCCACGAGTGAAAGTGCCAAAAATCATTTTAAGCAGTAATCCATATCCTTATAATGTTACAGTATATAATTAGCATAAAAAATGGATAGGAAGGAAAAACTAAAGGCTATGCACCCACAGAAACTAATAACCATCTTGGACACCCCACCGCCCACCCCCACGCCCCCTGTCTGCAAGCCCCAGAGCGCAGGAGGTGTAAATGTTGGGCATGAGGCAACAACTAGCGAGAAACTCAATAGATACAGCAGAGAAGCAAATCAAGAAACAAGAGAGAAAGAAATAAGAGAGAAAGCAAACACAATATTTAACGAGTTTCGACAATTTGCCTCTGTGCTCGGGGCAAGGGGAAGAGAAATTTTATTGATTCAACAACCAATACAATATGTGCCTTACATACAATTCAAGGGGGCTCTGCCCCTTTATTTATAGCCAGAGAGATCCAGGAATTTAGAAAACCCCAATTGATTTCGTTTCCAATTCAAAATCGAAGTCCGAATCTTGAAAGGAGAGAGAGATCCATGCCCAGGTACGCCTGTCAGTCGACCGGGCAGTTCACCGACCCAAGGTTGACCGATCGGGGGACCGTGTTCAACCGAGAGTTCTTCATGCCAGTCGGTCGACCGAGCTGTCGATCGTTCTCCTGCTACGGTCGATTGGGCGCTCAACTGAGCTGCCCTGTGCACGTTTGTGCACACCGATCAACCGCGCGATCGACTGACCCTGCTGCTGGCCTAATATAAGTTCCGTTCTCAGGCCGTTCTCGCTCCTTTTGGCTTCTAATTTCTATACTATATTTTCTGATGAGTTTAAAAAAACTCTATCATAATATTTTATCTCCTCTCTTCTTACAATAAAATAGGTCCTATACCCGGTGCAATTAACTTCCCCAACAAAAAGGAAGGGAAGTGGAGTACAAAATAACAAATACATGAACTATTTGTACGCACGGAAGAGCCTCAAAATTTCTTTGTAAAATCAGTACATCAAAGATTTATCTTAGGTATTTCAATAAAATATTCATGTGTTTGTTTGTCACGTAGGAGAACTTTTGTGCATGCAAAAAAATTAAATGTCAAAATTTAAAATTTTCAATAAAAATTTAAAATATATATAAAATGCTCTCTCTCTCTCTCTCTCGTCTTCGTGTCTTCAAATAGAATTCGTGTCTTCAAAAAGAAATGTTGAAGTTGTTTCTATATGAAAGTTCTTTTTGCGCATTGGGTCGTTGATTCCGGTGGGCTCTCGGAGGAGAGCCATCACTCTCACCCAACTGAATGACTCGGATGACATGGTGACGAGGGAAAAAAAAAAAAAAAAAAACCCGGCCAGCAAAATGGCCCTACTACTTAGAAATGCATCATAAGGTTCTTAAATCAAACTCTATTTTTCAAAACAAATATGTGAAGAGCACTTTGAGATTTCTTCCCAACATACAAAAAGCCTTTGTTGCTGTTCATAAAATAATATCAATTTTATTTCACTACAAATAACGATTACTTTATTACTAAGTACTCATAAATCTATCTTTAAATTTATAAAAGAAAATACTTAAGAATACAAAATTGGTTGTTAGCTAATAAAAGATCCGCACGCCGCCCACCCCACTCACCCGAACCCAAGCAGTCAGCGGTCCGCACCATTCACTCCCTTTTTCCAAAACCAACAGCAACCAAACGGTACCCGTCTTCTCACCTGCCCTCCAAGTGACCCCCTACTACCAAACTCCGGGCCCCACACTACACCGGTGAACAATTGGGTGCACAATGAAAAAAACACCCGGCACTTTCTTCGAAAAGCTCTCTCCCATCTCCCCTCAAAAACCCTGCTCCTAATAAAAACCACCAAAACCTCTCTCTCTCATCAAACAAATCAATGGCGTCTTCTCTCTTCTTCTTCTCCTCGCTCTGTTTCATCTCCGCTGCGAGCTCCTCCTCTGACGTCATCCTCCTATTGGAAAAGATAAAGCCGGCCCTCGAGGGCCCCACCCCCAATCTCCAGCTTTCCTCGTGGAACTCCTCCTTCCCTCTATGCCGGTGGCGCGGCCTCCAGTGGGCCTTCTCCAATGGCTCCCTCCTCCCCTGCTCAGCGCAAAACCCATCTTCTCTCCTTTCCAACAACCTCTCTCTCTACAGAGACCCATCTCTCCAGCTCCTTTCCATTCGCCTCCCCGCCTCCGCCCTCTCCGGCTCGATCCCGCCCGATATCGGCGAGCTCTCCTCGCTCCAGTCCCTCGTCCTCGCCGTCAACAATTTGACCGGCCCTTTGCCTCTCGAGCTCGGCAACTCCCCCGCCCTCGCCGAGCTCGACCTCGACGGCAACGACCTCGATGGGTCCCTCCCCGTTTCCATCTGGAACTTGTGCGGCCAGGTCCAGACCCTCAGCCTTCACGGAAACAGCCTCTCGGGCTCGATCCCGGCGCCGGCAGTGCCGACACCCAGCTGCCCCAAGCTCAAAGTTCTCAACTTGGGGGAGAACAAGCTGCAGGGAGAGTTCCCCCAATTCATCGCCATGTTCAATGGGTTGCAGGACCTCGATCTTAGCTCAAATCGGCTATCTGGGTCGATCCCCGATTCGATCCTGAAGCTCGCAAACTTGGAAAGATTGAATCTTTCTTACAACAACTTCAGTGGGACGCTGCCCCCAGCTTCGGCTAAATTTGGAGCAGAGGCGTTCCAGGGGAACAGTGCCAGCCTCTGTGGAGCGCCATTGAAGCAATGCGGGTCGAATTCGGGGCTGAGCTCGGGCGCCATCGCGGGCATTGTGATCGGACTGATGGCTGGTGTAGTCGTCCTGGCCTCGGTCTCGATCGGGTGGTATCAAGGGAGGAAGAGGAAGAACGTGGGGAAAAGGATGGAAGAGGAGGAGATGGAGATTGAGGAAGATGTTAATGGTGGTGGTGAAGGGAAGCTGATGGTTTTTCAAGGGGGAGAGCATTTGACGCTCGAGGATGTGCTCAATGCAACTGGCCAAGTGATGGAGAAGACCAGCTATGGGACAGTGTATAAGGCCAAGCTGGCTGATGGAGGGACTATTGCCCTGAGGCTGTTGAGAGAGGGGAGTTGCATGGATCTGGCTTCTTGCTTGCCTGTGATCCGGCATCTCGGCTGGGCTCGGCATGAGAACCTTGTGCCATTGAGAGCCTTCTATCAGGGGAAGAGAGGAGAGAAGCTTCTGATTTATGATTATCTCCACAATAGATCCCTTCATGATCTTCTCCATGGTAACTCCTACCTCATTTAACTACCAGGTGTTGTATGCTTGCTTGTTTTAGACTCTATAATCCTTGATAAATAGTAAATAGTTAGTCTAGTAGGAATAAGGTTGAGTCGTGATTTATGTATGCTGGCTAGACTCTAGAATCCTTAGCATGTAAATGATCCAGTAATTCAGCTTGAGTCATGATCATTATTAATGCACGTAGGTTGATAAAGTCAATTTTAGTTGCTAGTTTTAGACTTTGAGAGCTCACAACCAATTTAAGGACACAATCACTTATCTAGCATGAATATGTTTGAGAGGGATACTGACCCTCTTAATTAACAATTTGTCCATAGAGATTTGATAGAGTTTGAAATTTTGAACTAAAGGAAACTTTTCTCATCAATTTGAGTTTGACATATGCTTTGTTGAATGAATGCAGTCTAGCTAATACTAACCTAGATCAACTTGTGTGAGGTTTTTACATCTTATTTCGCTTGAAATCTTTTTGTAGAATCAATGGCAGGGAGGCCAATGCTGAACTGGGCAAGGCGGCACAAGATAGCTCTCGGAGTGGCAAGGGGGCTAGCCTACCTTCACACTGGACAGGAAAATCCCATCACTCACGGAAATGTCCGGTCCAAGAATGTGCTTGTTGATGAATTCTTCGTGTCCAGGGTCACCGAATACGGGCTTGACAAGCTAATGGTGCCCGCGGTTGCAGATGAGATGATCACGGTTTTGAAATTGGATGGTTATAAAGCCCCTGAGCTGCAGAAGATGAAGAAATGCAGCTCAAGGACTGATGTCTATGCCTTCGGAATACTGCTACTGGAAATCCTAATGGGGAAGAAGCCCGGCAAGGGCAATGAGGGTGTGGACTTGCCAGCATTGGTGAAGGTGGCAGTGTTAGAGGAGACGACGATGGAGGTGTTTGATGTGGAGTTGTTGAAAGGGATCAGAAACCCATCAGAAGACGGTCTTGTTCAGGCACTGAAGTTGGCGATGGGCTGTTGTGCGCCAGTGCCGGAGGTGCGGCCGGACATGAGAGAGGTTGTGAAGCAGTTGGAGGAGAACAGGCCAAGGAATAGGTCAGCTTTGTATAGCCCTACTGATACTAGAAGTGAGATTGGGACACCGTTCTGAATTTAAGGCCATCTTCTTCTCTCCATTCTGCAAATTGGGGGTGATTATAAGCCAAAGAATTGGTGAGCCATATTTGATCTTCTAATGTTGGTAATGAAATTGGGTTACAAAACCTAGCTACCAATTGATGTATATGGGAAGAAGGATAAACATGAGTCTAGATTCATATGCTTGATGGTTGTTAGCAATTCTAATTATAAGCTTATAAGTCACTGGTTGATGCTATAACTGATTCATAAGCCTCTATTTTTTGGTAGGTTCTCTGTTGTGTTTAGTTGTTATAATAGGAATTTTTGCCATAAACTGGAGAGTAGTCTTCATTGAACTAATTTGCAAGCGGGTCATATACAGTGATACTGTCTCCTTTAAAGATTTGTTGAGCTACTCTTCTAAGAAGTGCATTTGTTCTGCATGATATAATGTTTGCATGGATTGTATATATATTAGTATAATTCAGATAGAAATAACTACATGCATAAATTTAGGCTTAACCTTTGTATTTGCATGAAGCTTAGATATTTTTCTTGTATACTTAATAAAACTGGCGTTATTCTTGCATATTTATGTATCAATATCATAATGATATGTCTGGAGGCATGATGATATATCTGTGCAGACAGAATTATTACTGGTTCAAGAAGACAAGCAAGAAAACAAGAGGACTTGGATAGTGCTGTGTGTATTGATCTTTATCTCTATGTCACTGAGACAAATGTCTGCCACCTTTGCCTAGTCTAGTCCCATTAAAATTAGACGTTTTTGCTTCCTTGTACAGTTAAGATGGTGACCCTTTCCCAATGAAGAAGAAGGCCATTGTAATTGTTACACTAATTATTATAGTATTATGATAGAGGGGGCAACATAGAAAATCTCATGTGTGGGAACTCATTGTCTCTTCTTCCTTGGGATGCTCATATCTTGAAAATTGTACTGCTTTCAACTGTTTGACTGAGAGGATGCGAGTTTGACATTGTATGCTGTAAACAGTTGAAAACTTGGATCTCACTGCAGAAAAGAGAGAGTTTTTTTTCACATGCGCTGGTGTTGTGAAAAGCATCACGAGCCTAGCCTTTCTCCCGTGTTTTCTGGAAGGGGCTAGCTTCATCAGGTTGCTTTTATAATAATGTGGAAAAAGGAAAAAGAAAAGAGAGTGGGTTTGAAATTATGCAATGTGCTTCTTTTATTACGTGCTTTTTTATAGGCAGGGGAAAAAGAAAAAGAAAAGGGAAAGGAAAAGGAGGGGGGGAAAGAGAGAGGATTTTGGGGGGCATGGGCTTCTTTTTGTAATGTGCTGTTTTGATTGTCACTTTTGGAAAAGATTATACTTCACATGAATTTGAAATTATACATTTTAACGTCACGAAAGTACTATTATCAACTACTCTCTTCTTAATCTACTTGGTAAGAGTTTTGGGGTCGCTAAATCTTGTTGTCAAGCACAATCTCACAGACTTTAGTGGTTGGTTAATAGAATACACTAGGCGTCTTTAGATTCATGGAAGCGAGAGTTCTCACTTTCTTTTTTGTTTTGAATCGAAAACGAAAAATGATAAAAAAAATTTCTTTTTCACTTTTACACCTCCCTCCGTTTTCTTGGTGCTATAGTTAATTTTGTAGTCATATAAATCTCACTTGTAGTAAATTGTAGTTTGATGCATTAAATTCTGATGTCATGTAAATACCGCTTACAGTCCGATTACAGTTTAAAAACATCACTTCAGAATAATATTTAATTTAATATTATTTTTGATCAATGTTTTCATTTTCACTTTCACTTTCACGTTACTAACCAAACCGCAAGACACAAATGAACTAAACATTACACAAGTGAACTAAACATTACGAGTTCTTACAGTATATAATTAGAGAAGATTGAGTGAATTGTATTTGCGTGAAGTGTGACTCTATCTCTCTCCCCACAAAAGCAAATGAATTATAAACGTAGATAATATTTTACAAGGATTCGGTGCAAATTGAAATGATATCGGACCTAAAGTTTATATAATTTATTTTTTGTTTCACATGAACTAACTGCTGTGCAGAAATCTAGTAACAATATCGAGTATGTAAATTGCAATGTTCTTGCTCGCATTAGCGGCGGAAAGGAAAAAAAAATAATTAACTTTAAAGGCACTCGCATCAAGCACATGATAAATTTAACCCTTTAACAATATCATGTCATAAAACTGGCCTTCTTAATTAAAAAAGATGTTTAATTAACTATCAAATCATCTAGCTTTGCGCCCGTAAGCCTCTCGTAATAAATAACCAGGATCCCGTCACCACGGACAAACGGCCACCAGCCCTGCTGACGTGGCTGGAGCGGTACCCACCACGAGTCCTGCGAGCGAGCGGCGTCCGACTGAAGCCGGTCCCCGCCTCACACTCCTGACACGCGGTCGGAGACGCGGGGCCCACCCCGAAGCTGAGCTTCATACCGTATTCTCACCGGCGAGTGACCCGATCCATTTTCAAGTCCAAACCGTTTCATTTTCTTCTTCTTCAAAATTTTCAAACCATCGCCATCCCTCTCCCTCTCCCTCTCCCTCTCTCTCTCTCTCTCCCCCCCCCCCCGCCCCGTGTGTGTGTGGGGGGGGGGGGGGGGGTGTGGGGGTGGGGGGGTGGAGAATAGGCCATGGCGGAGAAGAGAAGCGAACTGGAAGGAGCAGCTGACAAGGCATCTTGCTTGTCGTCGTCTGCTGGTTAGTTTCTCTTAATCTTTATAGAATCACTGATCTTCAGAACTTTCTGATGTTCTGCTTGATCTAGGGTTTTGTTTAGATTTTAGGCTTCTTTTGTGCATTTTGGTAAGGGTTTCATTGATTGAAGCCAGTAATGGGAAATATAGAAAATGTTTTAATGACTGAATTTTATGGGAACAGAGTTGCAATTTCGAGTACTAAGATCATAGTGCGGGATTATATTTGTGGGATCCCAACGTGGAATCACAGGCACACACATGGAAAAGCTGCTGCCTTGGTGCAAAAGCTTAGACCTTACAATCACTAAAATTGTTTTTTTTTAAGCACTGAAAGTTTGTCTACTTGCAATTCTCTAGGGATAAATTGTAGAAAATTAGCATGAACTCTCATCGCTTTGTGAATTGCTTGGCTTTTGGTACGTGTTCAAAAGGAAATATGGTATGACTTTTCCCTCCATTGAGTTAATTTTTGGATTGCAAATTTTGTCTTTTTGGCTTATAGTATGCCTCAAAGATTAATGTGATTAAAATTGTTATTTCAGCGGCTTGACTTGAATCTCGCTGGTTTAGGGGGAAAATTGTGCACCTTTGGTTGCGTTGGCTAACTACATGACTAAAAGGGTCGATTTATCACTTACCACTAGTGGTGCAATCAGATCAGATAATACTTTTACCGTATTCGTATTTGCACTCAACCTTCAAATACGGATACGGATACGGATATTGACGGATGTAAAAAAATGATATCTGTATCCGTCAAAATCGAATATCGGATACGGATCAGATATTAACGAATCAGATGCGGATACTAATCGGATATAAAACAGATACAGTTACGGATAAACTAAACAATACACTTATATACTTTTTATCTCATCTAAAAGCGCGTCAGTGGAACTTGATGGGGCATTTATTTAACTACAGCACACAACAAAAAACTTAACCAGAAAAAAATTCAAAAAAAACCACATCTGATCCTCCTAGCTGCTACTTGCTCGTACCGCTTAGTCGTCGACAGCGTCAAAGAGCGAGACGAGTTGTAGACGAGGAAGAGGAGGACCAGCAGCAGGAGGCGACGTTGATAGGGGACTCGCCGACGCGGTGGATGGAGCTGGACACGCACCCCCCCCCCCCCCCCCCCCGAAGGATAAGACGTTGAAGAGGGCGGTGCCCCCATCGGAGGACCTTGAGGACGGGGATGAGGCCGACAGGGGATCAGTTGAAGGCTGGCGGGGCCGAGAGGCCGACAATGGCTCCGATGACGGTCTCGCCGCCGTCGCCGAGGAGGAAGGGCAGCGAGTAGCAGGCTGTGTGGTGCTCGACCCTCGTCCGCCATGTGAGAGAGAGAGAGAGACTTGCGGATACCCGAATTCGAATTGAAGAACCCTATCCGCATCCGCATCTGTATCCGATAACGGATTATCTAAATGTGTATCCGAATCTGTTGGATGCAAAAAAAAAAAAAAAAAAAAAAAAAAAAAAAAAAAAAAAAAAAACATACGAATTCGCATGGCTAGCGAATTTGGATGCAGATATTCGATGGATATTCGCATCCGAATGCACCCCTACTTTCCACCGTCTGCGTTCAAAGTTCTTAGAGAAGGCTCTCTCTGGGCCCAGTTTTCTTGGCTAGGAACTTGACACCAACTTGGAGACTGTAGTGTTGACATGCATAAAGACTTGGCTAATTCCTTCGTGGAGCGGTCTCAAGTTGAGCCATTTTTCACAGCTGAACCCATTTTGATAGGAAAAGGCTTTCTGGATAATGAGGTTTTCCTTGTTTAACCTCATAATTGCTTTTGTCTTTTGGCGTTTTTCCTGATGCAGCCATAAACTCGAAGGTATCTAAATATATTTTCCATATGTATGCAGAGCCACCATCATAAGTGTCTATAGAAATGTCTCAATAACTATATTTTACCTTATTTCCATTTTCAATATTCCTTGTTCTTCTTGCAATCATGACCGTTATCTGTTTCGTATTGCCTGAGCTCCATAGTCCTTCTATTGATGAGTTTGTTCCCTAGTTGTTTCTTCTCTTTGACAATACATTATTCGATTCACTGATCATTTCCCCCCACACCATTGTGTAACACGTATATTATAGCCTGTCCAAAAACCAGAGAGATTGGCAAAAATTATAGTGGAGGCACTACAATCAAGGTTGTGGTGGACTTGGAAATTGTAAATACGTGTTTCAGTTTTATAGTTTCTATCCGATCATGCTTTTATTTGCTTCACCTATTGTTGAACCATTCTAATATGAAACTGTTTTTCAGTAGTAGAAAAGGATTTTGTATATTCATTGGATAATGTTCCCAACGATTGGCTATTCTGGCAGTGCAAGGCAGTGGTAGGGATCATTAATATATATTTTATGTGTATGGTTAAAAGAGTTCCTTATTTCATTAAAAAACATTTCACACGACTTACTATTATAATCTTGTCTTAGATATTGTGCTAGCATATGGTACATTTTTAAGATGCAACCTGCCTTACTAGAATCTTGCTTTGCATACATATTCACTGCTCATTGCATGTCTTTGATCCCAGTTATTTTATATTCCATTAAGCCTTTATTCTTTAAACACTTTATGTTTTATGTATATGCTATGTTTGTCAATACAGGCCATTCTGACTTTTCTATTAACATCGCTTGAAGGAATAGTCTTTGAGACTTTCTGGTGAATTATCAACCCGTTCAGTGAGACCTTGTTTCTGATGCCAAGTTTGGGTTCCATATTTATTGCTTAAACAATGGTTTAAGCAATATTAGTATCTGTATCGGCCAATAGTTTTTAGCATCCATATCCGCAATACTGGCCCGGCATCGACTAATATTATAGGATTAATATTATACTGGGTACCTCAAAATTCGTTACAATATTGCTGATATATATCGGAATCTGCCATATTTGAAAACATGGAAGCCTTAGACACATGGTTTAGAGTCTTTAGACATAAAGTTTGGTTATATTTAGGATTTGCAAGTGTGTAACTCCTTAAGTTTTTTTGGACATAGAAAAACTTAGGCATATACATATTTTTTGTATGGATAATCCTTTTCTAAAATGGTGTATAAAACCGTATATATAGGAATTATTTCAACTTTGAAAAGAAAATGTTTGCAAAAAGAAAGTCCTTTATATTTCGTTTTCTGCAACATTTCTGTTAACAAGAAGTTTTCTACCAAAGCAGTTTGCAAACAGAAAAGTCCTTTATAGTTAGTTTTCTGCAACATTTCTGTTAACATGAAGTTAAGGAGTTATTTTGTGTATTGTTGGCAACACATGAGTTCATTTGACTTGGGATTATTTTCATGTCAATATATTGTCACTAGGCTTTTGTGTTTCCACTAACTCTGGGAGTATTTATGCAGTTTTATGCACTTCCCTTTGTAAAGAAAAAACATTTGCAATCTAAATAGTTCTCTTATATCTAAAATACTTGTTGTTGCCTGTTCTTTTAAATAATTACTGTTATGATGTAAGCATCTCTAGCAATCATCATATATGTATTAAATACATTTCTCCAGGCATTTATGAATTATGTGTGAAATTAGTTTCTTCACATATAACACAAGCTTTCAATTTGTCACAAGACGTCTAATGCATGTGACATTCAAAAGATACATAGGATGCAATGTATGGGACATAGTTGTAGCCTTTGGTTGAACATGTTAACTTCTTGCTCTTAGAATCATCAAGCTGCGGTTAGTGTTTCGATTGCTTGCCTTTTCTGCTGCTGTTAGTGTGATCATATAAATGGCAACTCTTAATCACTGTAATGCTGGCTTCCCACTATTATTACTGAGTGTGTTAATACCTAATTGCTTTGTGAATGTTTCTAGTTCTGTTCATGCTGTCGTGCTAGGCAGATAATATGACTTCAGAGTTATTCTTGTTTTTCCTAATATAATTTCATGGTCTAGTTAATGAGGATGCTCAGATTGCTTGAGGGATATTACTGCACGCTCATTTATTTCAGGTGCATTGTTTTTACTATCATGGAGGTGCAAGAACAACTGCTGCAGGCCTCGGAGCTGCGGTATTTATTTTTATTCTTTGTTCCTCTTTCTTTTCATTGATTGGAATGAACTTACAACAGTTGAACCATTTTTCGGAGATCAACCTTTTTGGGTTGAAAGGGTGCATGCTAGAGGACAAGGGCCTCCGTATACCAGTCGTTCAGCTCACACTGCGAAAGCTTGTTGATGCAATAAAGTTCATGCTGGACCCAGAGGTAATGAACTTTAATGTCAATAAATCATTTTTTGTGGCATGATGGAGAGAATGAGTGGTGCACAGACATTTCCAAGTGACTACTGCAAGATTAAAAGTTAACCATTGATATATCTGAGCATTGGCCTTGACCTTGGATGTTGTTCCAATTAATAAAAAAAAAAAATCTATTATGTTCGTATCAATTACTGGAAGAAATTTATTTGGTTGTGGCCAGTTTAGGAAATAATGTTGACCAATGTTACCTTCTTAAGCTTTGAGTTTCTAAAGTTTTGCAAGAAGATGAGGTGGTATTATTATGGTATCCATTTCTATGGTTATTCAAATATTTTTAGTCTTTTTCTCTTGTAAGCATGCTTTCTAGTGATTAATTATCACCTTTTGCGCATGTTCCATGGATTTAGGCTTTACTTTAGTGGAAATTGAAAATGGAAAAACTTGAGTGGATTATTTTCCCTATAAAACTAACAGGTGAAGGAAAGGACTATCGAATTGACCAAAGCGATGAAGTCGGAGAATGGGGTAGCTGGAGCCATAACAGATTTTCTAAAGCATATTTGCTCCTAGATGGCCACACACTGAGACACCCCGACGCCCTTCAACTTTTTTGAGAACTTTCTTTGGCCATATTGAGATTCTTCAGATTTGCATAAGATTCACTGCAAACTATGCTCCTTCCGTCATATTTATTGTTCAAACCAACGTTTCCAAAGTTCCTTGCCTGAAGTGCCTTCTTTCTTTCCATCTGTAAGCCATGCCACTCAGAAAATGCTAAATTTAGGAAATTGTTGTCTTCATTTTACTTGTTACTCTTAAACACCTGATACATCAGTAAGTTTTAAAGGTGATGTTCGTGCACTTGTATGAAGTTCTAATAAAACTCTTCGTGGTTTGTGATTTTTGGCAGTTTTATCTGAAGTTGTTGTATAATTAGGTTTGAAGCCTCTTGGAAGCATTCTTTCAGGTCTTGTGTATGCGATTGCAATAAAATTCGATTTATTGATTGTGAGCATATGCATTCTTAATACACCATTAATTGCTTTACAAATGCTTGAGAAAGATTACTTGCTAACTATATATATTTGAGCGACAATACTTGACAGCATTGAATAGAAATATATACATTTAAATATAACAGTTATTCAAATTAAAAGAACTGGTTGATTTAAGCTAACAGTTCAATTAAACCAATACTTCTTTGGTTGGGAGAAAAGATGCTATCATATGCAAATTATGGCATCGAATTTAAATACAACAAATGTTCAATGTATGTACCTATCTGTCATTAAAAATTAAATAGTTTCCAGGTTGATGACAACCTGATTTCTTATCTTAGACTGGGATGGATTAATTTGATATCTTGTTAATCAATGACAAGACTAAGGGAGAAGCACAGAATGGGTTGAGAGAGAGAAATTTAACAAGCATGAAGATATGCATAGCTTTGAGAGATACATTTCTTCAATGACCATATCCTCATAATATTTGCAGTGATCTGTGTTAAGCTTGCAGATGCCCCATGTTCTAGGTCCTATAAAAGGCGGCCATCTCCAACAACAGATTTCCATCCGCAAATCTTATTTCTCTCTTTTCTATATTGATTCGATTTGCTGTGCATTCGTGAGATTTTTGCCATTAATCTTCTTCAATCTTTCATCAATTCAAAAGGTACATGTAGCATTCTTGTGACTTATTTAGATTTCTCATTCGATATAACTTCTTTTCTTTCATGTTGTTCTTGTACAGAGATGGCTTTTGGAAGTAATGGAGTGAATGCTGAGGGGAGACGCAGACTTTACAGCTGCAAGTACTGCGATAAGGCTTTCACGAGTGCACAGGCTTTGGGTGGTCACCAGAACGGCCATAGGAGGGAGCGAGATGTCGTCAACAGGTTGCATCAAGATCCAAATCGTTTCCTCGCCACTCAGAGTCCACTAAATATTTCACCTCCTTCTATACAGAGTTTTGATCCTTCGCCGACAATATCTCTTCCTGCGCATAGCTTTGTTCACGCTTCATTGAACTTGGGCCCTGACCTTGCCTATTATCAGACCACTATCACCACCATCAACCTTACCTCTTCAACTACATCGATCAGGGACCAGCTAGTGTATCTGATGCCTCTTCAAGAAATTATGTCTTTGGGTCGAGTTATGGAAATGGAGGTGGATTGTTTTCAAGAAATGAAACCTACTGGAGGTTACCAAATCACGCAGGAATGGATGCAGCCGCAACAAGACTGACGTCTTCACTCGATATGAATGGTAAAGAAAGTGAGATTGACCTCACCCTTCGTCTTTGAATATGGTATGAAGAATATTGTGGTGCCATGTGTTTGTTTGTTCATAAATGTGTTGTTACTGTAATTTAGATGACAGCAACAATCAAGCTTTCTTGTGGTTCTTCATCTGAGCATCATATATTTTGAAGGCATTATATTTATTTTGAGATTTTTGTGTCTATCCATTTTGTTGCAAGAACATACAGCATTGTGATCAATGTATGAATCCTTCCTTCAAATTTTACTGCCATTTTAGTGTAAGTTTGCTTGTACTTTTCCCATTTTCTAACCAAATTAAACCCAATATTTTCATTAATGGGAACCCATGATTAGCATTTCCAACCAACAAGGGGAAAACAGATAGAAAATTGTATAAAAGGAGAAATGAAATAATTTAAATTTTGTGTTTATTTGGAAAAATATAAATAATCTAGCCCAGTTGTTTCAAAACAGAGTGAGGGCCCCAAGGCCCACTTCTCTATCCACTCCTCATTTCCTGTCTGAGTTCTACGCCGCAGGCCCAAATCCTAACGGGCCTTTGACCCCACCCATTTTCAGCCCGTTGGGGGCCCTTGGGACAGCTAATACCCATTCTTCTAGAAACCGAGGAACCGATATTAGCGCCCAGTAAATCAATAAAAACACCCATCTAATTAATACACCAACTAAATTGATAAAAATACTTCTTAATTTTCTAAAATTTTCAAAAACACCCCCCCTCCTCCTTCGCCTCTCCTTATTTCTCATCCTCCTTACATCACCCTCGTCCCCTAACCATCCCTTTGCCCACATTGTCGGCCCCAGAAGGAGGGGTCCTTCCTCGCCTTTGACCCCTCCCTTTTCCTCGCCGTCAGATCAGGGGGGCGGCAGGGGAAGACCATTGCCGCGCACCACCTACCGCTGCCCGTCGTGGAAGGAGTGAAAAAATGAGGTATGTTGGACTTTCCAACAAATGACCAAATTTGTCCAAAAATCAATAGCATTTTCATAATTATTAAATGAGGACCTTTATCAACTTGATGGGTACTAATATATGCTCCTTAGAAATTGCTACAGCACGCATCCCCATCCCCACATCTAATCTGCCCACTGACAGGGACCACACCGCGACAAGCTCCAACCATCAAACCTTATCCCCTCCTGACGCCCGACGTACCTAACACGTTACGAGATCTACAACGTCTAATGTTACAGTAGGGTTCTCGCAACAATGCGTACATTGAATCCACCCCCATACTCACTGCTAGCTGGTCTCAAGCTAATAGATATTTATTTTGATATTTAATAACGATACTAGTATGCTATCGCTATTGGTGAAAAACTGAAAAATCAGTTAGGAGAGAAGAGGGAAAGAGGAAAAAGAGGGGAAAAAAAAGAAAAGAGGGGGAGCGGAATAAAAAGAAAATGGGGTCAACATTGGGCGTGTTTGGATGCAAGAAAGTGGGCGGAAGTAAGGAACTGAGGAAGTATAATTGCTCGTTTCCCTATCTATCCAAACACCAAAAAAGAAAAATAAGAAAACCCCTTTTCCTTTTTCATCTCTATTTTACACAACCATTTCCTCACTTCCAGAGTGCTACAGTTTTGTGATCATGTAAATCTCATTTATAATAAGTTGTAACATAAAACAGTTAATTTTTGGTCATGTAAATCTCACTTGCATTCTGATTACAATTTATTTTTTATTTTTCTTAATTATTTTTTATTTTAATATTATTTTGCGGTCAACTTTTCCACTTCCACTTTCATTACCATCCAAATACCAGAAAAGACAAAACATTTTCAAAACACACTTCCCAACAACACCCAAATATCAGAAAACTTATTAACCAATTCCCAAGTTCCAAAGGGAACTAATACCACTTCCTCACTTTTACGCTTAATCAAACAGGCCCATTGTGGGATAAGAAAATGAAGGGACGAACAAAATTTCGAGCCAGAAAAAACAGGAAAAAACCCCACTCGGTTGATTTTGACTGCCCGCCCTTTCGCCGTGTGTGCTATAACGCCAGTGGAGCTTTTCTTTCTTTTATTTCTTGCTGATAACATTTTTCTACTGGGAGCGATCGATAGAATCTATCGATCGATCAAAGAAATATGGAACTCTAGATCTGAGAGATCGAGATCGATCGATCGAGAGCGAGCGAGCTTCGAAATGGAGAAGGCTATCAACAGGCAGAGAGTCCTCCTTCAGCATCTCCTTCCGTCTTCTTCCTCTTCGCAGAATGATTCCTTGATGCTAGCGGTAGGTCAGTTGAATTGATCGCCCCCTAGGGTTTTGGCTTCTTGATCTGTCGAAATTGGGAGGATTTTGCGTGTTTTTTAGTGCGCGAATTTATTGTTGAAGTGTTTATTGTGGGCGTTTGAGCAGGCATCGGTGTGCGCTGCCGGCGATAGTGCCGCGTACCAGAGGAATTCTAGCTCCGGGCGATGATGTTGTGATTGTTGCGTAAGTATTTTTTTTTGTGTGTGTTTGAGGCTTTCAATTTTATTAGATTTGGGATTTGATGCACAATTGCAGCAGAGAAGTTGAAAGCCTAAATATCTAAGTTTTATTTGGTTTGCTGAATTGCTGGTTATAGTTTATATTTTAGATATGTTACTAATTTCTGAATTGTGTACTTTCATAATGCGTGACTTGGATCAAGTGCTCCATTTTTATTTTGTTTTTGATATTTTCCCTAACTTGATCCCTATTCCTGTGGTTACGAGATAAAGTCAACCAATATTGTTTTACTCCTTAATGATTGAAATTTTGGTCCAATCTGGCCGCTGATGTCATGATACTGGTCAATTGCCTAAGTTCACTCGTATCTTAATATGTTGACACTGTGTGTGTTACGTACTTATGTTTTAGATATTTCTTAATTTCTGCATCATATGCTTTCACCATATATGCTTGCATCAACTGCTCCGAATTTTTGTGAGTGCTTTACTAAATGGATCCATTTTCCCATAATTACGAGATAAAAGTCAATTTATTGTTGCTTTGTTCTAAAAATTGGAACTTTTGTCTAGTCCAGGATCACTCCAGCTTAATATGTTGACACTTAGGCACTCCATGTGCCTGTGTGATGTTTTTCTTTTTCAAGATATTTGGCTAAGATATGCTTGCTGGGTTGAGATGTAGTGTATGTCTAATAATAGCTTCTGCATTTTATAGTCGTCCATATTCTCCATACATTTTGTCCTTTTTGACATTTTTTTCCAAAAAATCTCGTAGGCATTGTACTTGTTGCTTTCTAAGATATGTATTGCTTGCCAATTTTGCCAGATTTATCTCGTTGTTCTGTGACCTGGTTATGAGCTGATTATGAGTTATTTTCACTGCAATGCATGTATTTCATGTGCTTCTTAATTTATTTTCTTGAAATGATTTTGTACATTTTTGAAAGTTTTATCTTCCTATTTGTAGTGCTTATCGAACTCCAATTTGCAAGTCCAAGAGAGGAGGTTTTAAAGATACCTACCCCGAGGACCTCTTGGCTCCTGTTCTGAAGGTTTGTCTCAAGCATTTGCTGGTATTTGTTTTGGGTTGTTGGTATAACTCTAAACAAATAAAACAAGTAGTCTCTAATCAATTTGATTATAGATGGGGCAGAGTGGTCTCTGGAATGTTATGTGAAAGTTTTGGATGACATGAAAGGCATAATAGAGGATAGAGGATGTGGATGTACATAGAACTCTATGGAAGAAAACTGTTTTTTTTTTTTTTTTTGGTTTTTGGATGGAGTGACAAGGAGGGTGGCAGGATGCTATGTTATCGTTGTCTATAAGAGTATAACTAAGATGTAGTCCTACATCACACACAGCCATTCAACATAAGTCAAAGAATTCTCATAAAATCATAATAAATGGAAATAGAGATTAATTTTTATAAAGTTAAGGATGCTACTGTTGAAGTCCGTCTTATTTACTGTTTATTATGTTTTAGTATATTTGAGGTCATAAAAAGTTGTAATGCTTTATTTTTCTTGTCTCAAATTGTATCATAGGCGTTGGTTGATGAGACAAAACTGGATCCAAAAGAAGTTGGTGATATTGTGGTTGGTACAGTCTTGGCTCTGGGTGCTCAAAGAGCAAACGAATGCAGGATGGCTGCATTCTATGCTGGTTTTCCTGGTAAGTCTATTTGCTTATCTTTATAAGTTTTATCCATGATACACCACTTGTGTCCTTGTTAAAGCATTATTTCTGCGAAGAAACTGTTCCTATCCAAAACGTGAATCGGCAGTGTTCATCTGGCCTTCAAGCAGTTGCTGATGTTGCTGCTGCCATAAAAGCTGGGTTTTATGATATTGGTACGACTGTTGTGATTTGACTGCTTGTTGAGTACTCGAATTCTCGATCTTGTATCCCTCTCTAATTTGTTTTAAATTTATTTACAGATATTGGGCTGGATTGGAGTCCATGACTATGAATACAGTTGCTTGGGAAGGATCCATAAAGCCAAAAGTATGCTTTCTGCTAATAATTCTCAGATACAAAATGTCTAAATTCTTGCTTTCGGATAGAATTCCTCAAGGTCACCTTTCTGTACCACTGAAAGGATCCATTTTAATGCTTCAGGTGAATAATTTCCAAAAGGTTCAAGACTGTCTCCTTCCTGTGGGAATTACATCTGAAAATGTAGCCATCGCTTTGGTGTATCCCGACAGGAGCAAGATAAGGCTGCCGTAAGTTTTGGAGATAGATCTATTAGTCTGTTGAAAATGACCCCTGCTGCTTCTGATGAAAACTTCCTTCTATGTTTAAGGTTGAATCTCATAGGAAAGCAGCTGCAGCAACTGCCTCTGGTAAATTCAAAGCTGAAATTGTCCTGTAACAACAAAGGTGAAAATCATTACACCATGCATCATTCAAAGTTTTCATTAATATCTGGGATTATCATGTCTTTAGAAAAGCAAAAGAAGTTCAACTAACTGTTTTGGGTAGTTACCAAATGTTATACAGTCATCAACTTGTGGATGGTGGATTCCTTTTTAAACTAAAGCATAGGGACCCATAAACCTCTCACGCTCCACACGACACATGATGAGAGTCGGCGACGCATATACACGAGGAAAATACCCCACGTATACATGCTAAGCCTCAATGTAACCTGAACAAGTTATATAAATCAATCATGATAACAATAATAATCATTGCAACGTAACATATAAATTTCGCACAAAAATAGTGTTATTCCATGAATAATCAAATAGAATAAATATTGAGTTCAATATATAGAGAATCAAGAAATCAATAGGAATACAATGCAAGAATAATACCCAAACTGGATGATCAAGCAGAGAGAAACTTCGGGCTCCTACCGTTGCTCTACAAGCTCCGCAATAATGTGTACAACAACTGGTCAGAAGAAAGAGTATTCTCTAGATCTGAACATACGAATCCATGGGAGTCAGAAAACTCTCGCTGAGTGTGTAAAATGAGGGATATCAGTATGATATAATATAATAATAAATAGTACATTTTAATTATATTACAGGTATAATAACAAACAATACATAGTTAAGTAGTAATATAACCAAACTGTGATGGACTCATGAGTCAGGTGCTTATTAGTACATAACTAAATAATAATGAAGTCAATCTGTTATGGTCACATGTCAGGAGTTTATCATATCATGTATATACAAAAGCGGACACATCAATCTACGGTGCATATGGAATGCCTTTTTTTATTAATTATGTTAGTGAACACTAATTGCCATATGTAGTAGACGCATCTTATAATACGCTTACTATACATGTTAATTGGGGTTCTAAATTACTGAAATTGGTCGGTGGAGACATTGTCTATGTTTTAGATGGGTTATGTGCATATCCATGACCACGGCTCATACTCCTGACGCAGAATCATGCTCTTCCATTAGGTAGTCATGTAACATGTATAACAAGATAAAAAACGGAGTGGCAGTCACCCCACTGGAACCCTGTTGTGGAACTTTTTTCGGCTGCGCAACCTATATCCTAGGTTCACCCAAGATACAAACATTGTCGCTCTATTAATTTTTCAATCCCGGTGTAAGTTATTTAATTACATTGTTACTTAGATTATTAAGATTAATAATTGTTCATGTTACTTGGATTACTGGGATAATGCAATGACAGTAACAGTGTCAACAATGTGAACATGATATCAATGTAACAATATAAATAAGACGATGATGTTATCATTTAATAATATTTTTCTCAGTGATTTTGATAACATGAATTAAACTATTTATATGACATGCCTAATTTATCAATACACAATCTCATCTGGAATTATTAAGATCGTATCCATGTGTACTAGGATATAACAATAACCGGACGCTTAACTTTTGATCTCAATACAATCACTATAGACATCAAACATAAATTCATTGTTAAGGAATCAAAGAAATATACCACAAGCTCAAATAACCAATAAGCGGTCCTCTTCTTTCTATCAATTTACTTTAATCCTCTAAGCTCATTGATATCTCTATCCTCTAAGACATCAGTACATCTAAGTCTCAACATATTGAAACAAAATATTCATGAGCTATTCTAATAAAATCAACATCATCCAATTCAATTAAGATCATCAGTTAACCCCCACTTCAATCAAGCTCAATCACATATCCAAATCAGAGCAACAAATCAATCATATATATATATATATATATATATTTATATATATGTGTGTGTGTACAATTCACTAGTTCAGGCTAATTCAATCTACACATATTCGCCAACCCAGATTCACTGACAAATCCAAATATAAAAGATCTAATCTATTAATGAAGCAACATCCTATTTAATCAAACCTCAAGATCCAAATTGAATCCTCGTCTAAATTATCACCAAATAAGGAAAATCAAATCTAATAAATAATTCACATGAAATTCATACCTTTAACTACATCACGAAATAATTAAACCTCAAGACCAACTCAATTTACAGTCTAAAATTTGTCATAACTAAATCCAAATTAGAATGATAAATAGCTAAATATGAATTGATAGAAACACTAATATTTCAGTGACAAAATTGAGTCTATATACCTTTAAACATCAAATATATATCTGATAAATTGTCTATGATATGTCTAACTCTCCTATCAGAATAATAATCGACTAAAGGTAATCTATTGCATTCCTCTAGATGAACAGGACTTAAAGATCAATAAAGGCGTTATTCCAAATAGCAACAATTCAGTAGTTCACTACATGATTTTCGAGATTTACATTTAATTATCTAGAACATGTAATATAGAAGTACATTGAATATTTCTGGGCAAAATGTCATACTAGCAATTAATTCATAAAAGTTACAATTTCCAAAAATTATAAAATTAATTAAACAATTTAAATAGTGAATAATTAATTAACACAATAAATTTATTGAAGAAAGTGAAAAACACTCACACGGTACATTCTATAATTAATCGAAGATTAAACAAACAATATACTAATTAACAATAATGAATTATCTACTAAATAAATAAATTATCAATAATAAAACATGATTTATTTTAAATAATGAAAACTGTCACATTGCTCTGGCCATGGATAAGGACTCGCTATCTCAATGTGAGTTATCCTCGGAGTTATCACCAAACACGAACCTTTCATGGCTCGTGCTCTGCTGCTCTTTGCGTGTGTACTGCTGCTGGTAGGATCAGATTGCTACAGGGTTCAGGTTGGCAGGCTTGCGGATCCAGGTTGGTTGCTATCGGGTTCGGGTCGGCATTGGATCGACTAACCTAAACCCACTTCTTTAGTGGACTCGGGTTGGGTTGGGAAACTCAGGGGGGAAGAAAGAGAGGAAGAAGATGAAAAGAAGAGATGACGGCAGGTTGGGGTTGCGAGGGTGTGTAGGCCAAGAAGAGAATGAGGATGTCTGTGGTGACGCAACGAGAGTGGAGGGAGAGAGGGTGCATCAGTGGCGATTTGGGTGGCGCGACAAGTAGGAAGGGAGGGCGGCGGCAAGAGAAGAGGTGATGGGTGTAGATGATAATGCTGGTGGTGGAAGAGGGGAGAGGGGGAGGAGCAGGGGCTGCAGTGGTTGTGTGGTGGCATGGGGATATGCGGCGAGAAGTTGGGTAGCACAGTGGAGGCGGCAGTGGCCTTGTAGGCAGGCAGTCAAGTGGGGGCAAGTCGTTGGGCATAGGGGAGAAGAAGAAAGGAAAAAAAGATGGGGAAGAAGAAGAGGGGAGAGGTTGGCATGTGGAGTCGAGCGCGAGGGAGGAAGCAGCGGCAGGGGCTTGCGGTAGAAGTCGATGGGTGAGGAAGGATGAAGAGGTGGTGTTAGGATGGCGGCAGGGTTGAGAATGGTGGCGGCTGTGGAGAGGAAGGAGACGATGGCAAGGCGAGGTGTTGTCAGCTCTGCGTGGAGGCAGGGAAGAGAAGGAGAAGATGAAAGCGACAGCTGTGGGGTTGGGTTGTGGTGGCGCGGGTGGGCTCGTGGTGAGGGTCGGCTACGTGGTTGCAGGTGGAGGCGATGGGTAGAGGTTGCAGTCGGGTGACGGGGAGATGCGGTGGTGGTGCTTGCGGGACGTAGAGGAAGAGAGGGGGAAGAAGGGGGAGAAAGGAGACAAGAAGGAAAGAAGAGAAGGGATGAAGAGAAAGGGCGGCGGGCTAGGGTTGCTGGGTGAGATGAAAGAGGGAAGGAGATGATTTATAGAAAGAGTTGGTGATGTAATACGGGAGGATCACAATTACCTTCAAACTAAAAATTGAAAATTAGGGTTTTGAAAGAAGAAATAGAAAAGGAATTAGGATTTCAGATGAGAAGATAGAAAAAAAGAGGATAATTTTGGGCTTCGCACCCCTTACACTATGGGCTTCACACTCATTACGTCATGGGCTTCACACCTCAATCTCAAAAGCTCAAGAGCTCTGAAATTTTAACTGAAAATTTTAATTCATTCATTGTTTGCTGAATAAAAAGTACTGAGGCCTATTTATAGGCTTTACTAAAGGACAATACTCGAATATAACCGATGTGGTACTAAAACATAATAAAAGCAACACTAGATTCAAAATAAACTTAGGTAATAAAAGACAAATAACACTTGTGTGATGTCCTCATCATTTAAGACAAATAGCACTTGTGTGATGTCCTCATCATTCAAATGATGAGGACATCACACAAGTGTTATTTGTCTTTTATTGCCTTAGTTTATTTTTGAGTCTATTTATTGTTTTTATTGTGTTTTAGTACAACATCAGTAATATTCGAGTAATATCCTTTTGTAAAGCCTATAACTAGGTCTCAGTACTTTTCATTCAGTAGACAATGAATGAATTAAAGAAACTTTTCAGTTAAAATCTCTTGAATGTGCTCTCGAGTTTTGGGTGTGAAGACCGTGGTGTAAGGGGTGTGAAGCCCAAACTTTATTTTTTTATCTCTTTCTTTTGAAACCCTGTTTTTAGTTCTTTCAAAACCCTAATTCTCAATTTCTACTTAAAAGGTGATTGTGATCTGCCCGTTTCATATCAGTTTGATATCAGAGCTTTAGTCTCAATCCCCTTTCAAAGTTTTCCCCCTCTCCTTCAAACCCTAGCCCCTTCTCCAAAGCCTTAGATCTAGTACGTAGATCAATTTCAAAAAAAAGAAAAAAATAGAGAAAAAAATAACAGAAAGAGAAGTAAAATTGTTCGTCTTCTCCCCCTCCTCCCCAACTTGAAAACCCTTACTCTAGGGTTTTTTTTCGTCGCCCTCTTCCTCTGCCATCGCCTCCGCCACCGACGCCTTTGTTCACCACCGATCACCATCACCATCAGCCTCCACCACAACCCATCATCACCACACGATCTCCACCTTCACCTTGACCATCTTCATCACCAATAGAACCCATCAACATTCCCTGTCACTCGCAGCACCCATGCCACCCATCTGCACCGCCTCTGTCATGCAGCCGACCTGTAGATTCACCACCACCATCACATTGCCGCCACCACAGTCTCCTCCCCCCACCCTGACGACAACAGCCGACGCAGCCAGTCGCCTCCACTTCTGCAGACAATCCTCGCTCCTCTTCCACTGGCAAGGTGTCCCCGACGACACTGCTTCAAGATCTTCTCACCTCGTCGGCTGACAAATCTTCCAGATTAGATCACCTGAGATCTCGCCGATCTCCCCCTCGTGCTCCGCCGACGCTGTCAGTTCCCCTTCTTCTATGGTTGCCCCCCAGATTTTATGATTGTCCTTGCTTTGTGAAAAAGAGAAGTTCATTTAGGTCCACTTGGTCTAGCTGGCTTTGCCGTTCCGCTTGATCCTCCTCTTTCTCTTGCAGTATTTTCCTAATGTGCTTTGCGGCTCAATTCTTTGACACTTTTCAACCATGCATGGAACAATTATCCCCTCACATTCATTATAGTCGAGCTTTACTTCATCGCTGCAATTTCGCCGATGCCGGCAACACCTCCTGGACCTCCATCGAGCCGTCGCCATAAATCTTCGATCCTAGTAGGAGATCGGGACAGGTGAAAAGTTATTGGGTTGTTGGGTTAAGTGGGTCTCGACCCGATTCATTAAACCTGATAAGACTTAAACAGTTGGGTTTATATCGGGTCATAATCCATCACCGACCGTTACAACCCGGACCCGACTCGCCACTGTCGACATCACTGTTGACATCACTGAGTCGACTCAACTCAGCTGAGTTAACTCTGTTCCTACACTCAGTCCGATTCAGTTTTGCGACTCAATTCAGTCTTCTGGAGGCTATTCTAAGCTCGTTTCAAGCCCGAATCGAGTCTTTTCAAAGTAGTGGATCCGTGGAGATCAGAACTACGTCTCTACAACCTGCATATCCAGGTTTCGAGTTTCGGTCGTTACTAGATTCAGCTCAACAAATTAACACAGCACCAGTCCAGATCTTGTTTATGGTTCGATTCGTGCCCGATCGTGTCGCTCTCGAGGTAGCCATCTTCACGTCCTAGAACCGTTGTCCAAGACTTTTGTGGGTGACTTTTAGCTCTCCAATTTGGCTATTTTTTTGAGGAATCTTAGAGGAATTTTGTGTTTGGGCGTAAATGACTCACGCTTCAGGTGATATCCAAACTTAAGCTAAATTGTTAGCTGTTAAATTATTTGCAATTACTATTTAGATTGTGATACTCTGTGAGTTTAATTGCTATTTACTTCTATCTAAGTTTTGTCACTTTTCATCATTTAGGAGCGCATTTTTGCATTTAGAATTTGAACTTTTAGGATATTTTATTTTCATTTAGTTTACTTGAGTTTAGGATTCTCCACCACCGCATCTGTTTGTTTTTTGATTCTGTATTTGTGGTCTTCATGACTAGTTAATATTATAAGAACCACCTCTTAAACCAGTTACACAACCTTCGTCAGGATTATATGTCCGTTCAGGATTATATAGTCGTATTTGAGGACTTAACCCGTCATAATAATGTGAGAGAGCTCTGTTCTGAGACTATTACTAAGTTTGTTTGGGGTTTAAGGTCCAAAATAAAGCATGATATGATCACTGGCTCTTATAATTTAGACACCGTTGAAGAGGCCTTTGATGTTGCCTTAAAGATAGATTTGACTTTCAAAATGTTAGTCAATGCTAAGGTCTGATGTTCTAAGTGTGAGGAATACGAATATTATGATTATCAGTGTCTCTCGGAGAGTCAACATGTTAGAACTTGCCTAGTGATGATTTTGATGACTCGAAATTGTTGAAGATGTCCACGTTCCTTCTAAAACTGTTAGTATAATTGAAAACATATCAGTTGGTTTCAGTACACCGATTATTGATGAGGCCACATGTCCTCTGATAGTATCAATGATGACGTGAATGAAATAGTTAAGTCTAATATACTCACAGTGTCTAGTAGGTCATTCAAGTTCTCTTGTGCTGAGTATGGGTTTATGATCGTTCCTACTGGATTATCTATTAGTGAGTCGTCTGAATTCCTTATCATGATTCAGCAGATGATTTTTGATGTCTTTTCTTTACTGGTTGCTTAGAGTTTGTGCTATGCCTAGGTTCAGTATACCTCCATTTACAGGCCCTCTTAGGCAACTCAGATATATTATTTTTTTCTTTAGGAATTATGTTTAGGGTGCATACTGCATTGCGTTTACATGTCGCGCATATTGACGATATCACTAGGCCTATAGCATTTGCCATAACACCTATAAATTTGATGCATACCCATATAGTATTTTGCAAGAATTTGCTGTTGATAATAAGGTAATGGTTACGAGTCACCCTAAGGCTGTGAGAAAGTGGCACGCTTGGCATACAGATTTCAATAGGATTCTAAAGAGAAATGCTTTCATTGCTTATGAGTTGAATAGCCCATGGGATCTTGATATCTGTTTTGTCTTCAGCAGGGATGACGCGCCTCTGTCTACTATTGATGCCTTGATCGAGCTATTATCTTTTACAGTCGATCTGTCACAGAGGCTACTGTAAACTGTCTAAAAATCGTTAAAGATAAGTCATCAGATAGCAGAGTCTATACTTAAGACGTGGGGCTAATAAAGTCATTCACTGCAATGCCAAGACGCAGAGCTCGAAGCCTGCGTCCCAGCATCACTGCAATGCCAAGACGCAGAGCTTGAAGCCCGCGTCTCAACATCACCGCAGCATCAAAACGCGAGGCTCGAAACCCGCGTCCTAGCATTATTGCAATCCAAGACGCAGAGCTCGAAGCCCGCGTCTCAATATCACCGCAGTGTCAAAACGCAAGGCTCGAAGCCCGCGTCCCAGTATCACGGCAATGTCAAGACGCAGAGCTCGAAGCACGCGTCTAGCAAGTTCGAAGCCCGCGTTAGCAAAAACTCGAAGCCCGCATCTAACAGCATTTCAACGGCTAAAACGCCGGCCGGAGTGGTTCCCATTCTGAAAGGGAACTAAGGGTGCTCAATATAGATCCACACCACCAGCAACAGAAAGGTCTCGTACGTGTTCCTACTTCTCAGGGAGAAATCATGTGGGTTCATCCCGACCTCATGAAAGGCCAACAGTGACTACTGTTACCAACAGGAAGTCAAAGAGCAAAGCAAAAGCCGCCTTGCAATATGGTGTGTGCTTCCTCCCGAGAAGCAGAAACCGATGTCCCCTCACTAACTGACTCGGAGGAGGAGACAATCGTCCTTGATGCAGAATTGAATGCACTGCTCGTGACCGAAACTCGTTCTGGTCAGTCGTACTTGAAAAAAATACGAGATGGTGGCAAATCCGCTTAAATCCACCCCAAAGCCAACCAAGCAATTCACGAAGCAACATGTGGAGAAGCAAAAGGAGCTTCGGTATTCCAAGGCTCTCCCGAAGGACAAAACGGAAGGATCGTCAGCACCTTACCGCTTTGGTGTCTTACTCAATTGGCCACATCCCAGCCAGGATCACCCTATCCGCTCCTGCGACCGTCAAAGTCAACAAGATGTTGGCCCAATGGCCTTCCACTCTAGTTTTGATGATGATCAACACTCATGTAGTTATGTTTACTAATATTCTTGTGTTTCTAGTTTCAGATCATTAACAGGATATTAGGTTGGTGATTAGCTTCAACAGATGATTAGAAGCTATTCATGATGATTCCGGTGCCAAAGCTTAAAGATCATACCTTTGCACTTGGAGAATCACGGGATTTGGACCGAGTCTACTTGAAGATGAAGATCGTCAAGAAGACCTAGGTATCTAGTTTAGAGTTTGTGTTTTAGATCCATATTGTAAAGCTTAGTTTAGTTGATATGCTCAAGTGCACAAAACACACACGTTTCATGATTTGGTTTTTTGGTTTTCATGAATAATAGATCAAAACAAGTTTACCTTATACCTATGTATAGTAGATGTTTTCTATTTATACATACATGCTTTAACTTAGTAAACAAACTTATTTGACTATCTATTCATGTTTTGGAAAAATCAAGTTTGACAAAATACAAAGTTTTGTTTTTGATAAAATTTGCAAGACTCTAAAATGAATTGATATGTTGATATATTGTCTTGAAATTTTTATCACATGTTTATGTTTTAACATAAAATGATAAAACAGTTTTAGAAAAACATATTTTTAGAAAAACAGTTTTTATTGTGATTAAAACTATTTTTTAGATTTACTGTGAATTTATGGATTTTTTATTGAGTGAAAAGACCTATTTTCAAATCCCGTATCTGTGCAGTTCTGCACTGTGCCTGCCAGGCCAGTTCGGTCGACCGGACCGGTCGACCGCACCAAGTGGCCGGTCGACCGGGTCGGTCGACCGATGTGCACAGACGTGCACGCTGGCTACACATTGTAGTCGGTCGACCGGACCGGTCGACCGAGTTGAGAGTTCAACTCTCAGGATGTTTCGGTCGACCGGGCCCGGTCGACCGCTAGTGCCAACGGTCACTTTTCTGACCGTGGCGGTCGACCGGGCCGGTCGACCGACACCTGTCAGAGCTGCCAGCTCAGCTCTAACGGCTAGTTTTCTGTTTGGCCTATATAAACTCCATCTCTTTGGGGATTTTGGCTAAGTTTTTTAAGAGAAAATACTGGTTTTCTGAGGTGTTTTAAAAGAGTTTTAAAAAGAGTTTGTGGGCTTTAAAACTTCTCATCTTATATTTGTTTTGGGTTTTTGGAAAATCAAAGAAACTAGGTTTTGGGATTTTGATTTGGTATTTCATTTTCTATCATATACAAGAGATTTCTCAAGTAGTTTTTCTTTGTTGCTTGTTTCCAAAAACACTTTGATTCCACACTTGAGCTATATCATCTATCCTAAACTATTAGGATCTGTTTTTGTGGAAAAAGAAAAGAGAAAAAGAAAGAGAAGAGTTTGAGGTTGTTTGTTGTAAAACCTCTTTGTTGTAAACACCCTTTTATTGTGAATCCCTCTTCGGTAGAGGTGATCGGGTGATTGAGTTGTATCCCTCAAGTGTGAGGTGATAGTGTTGGTTGTGAGCCTCTTCGGTAGAGGTGTTTGTGATTGTGGTTGTTGTAGCCTCGGTGGCTTTGTAAGTTGAGAGAGGAGTTAGGTACTCCTTATAGTGGATTGGGAAATCCTACACGGTAGTGTAGGTGGGGATGTAGAGTTGGGTACTCGAACCTCGAAACAAATCTTTGTGTTAGCGTTTGATCCAATTTCTCTCAACTCTCTCTCATTTATATTGTGCAAAGCATCATACTTCATATCATCTTATCATATTGCTTGTGTTGCCTTGCATTATTTCATATTGCTATATCTTTGATTGCTTGGCTTGATTGTGTGTGCACATATTTCATATTGCTTGGATTGCTTGTGTGTGTGTGCCTAACTTGTACTCATCCAACAAGAGCTTCACATAGCGCCTCAACCCATTTCAAGGGGAATCAAGGGAGTTAGTCCAGAGCCTCGCAAGGGGAATTCGGTTACACTTGTTGTATTGTATTAGTTTGTGCATAATTTGCATTAGCTTCCGCATTTAGCGCACTTAGTTTGAATTGAGTTTCTTAGATTAGCAATTACACCTATTCACCCCCCCTCTAGGTGTTTTTCAATTGGTATCAGAGCTAGTGCTCCTGATACTTAGGCTTAACATCCTAGGAGTGATCCATTTGCTTGCTAATCTCATTTGCATTTGTTTGTTTGCACATATTTAGTTTATACCATGGACTTCATGACCCACCTAGTTTTGACCCTTCCAACATTGATGTTTGGAAAGTATAGGATGTCCATGTACCTAAAGACCCTAGGTTTGCATGTTTTCCTTGCGGCCACCAAGAGATGTTATCTTGGTGATTGCAATCATATAGGGGCCAATGCACAAGCCCTAGAGGCCATTAGAAGCACTTTATCTAAAGATTATCTTTTATGTGTTTCTAACTTTGATTCCGCTTTGTAGTGTGAACAAATTGACAACCACCAACACCTCCAAGCTTCAAGTCCAATCCAACAAGAAGAGGAATCTAGTGGAGAATCCGAAACCACAACAATGCTACATGGTCCAAGGGAATGACTCCCTTGAGGTACAATCGGAACTCAAATAGATAGTAATGATTGTGCTAGTTCTTCAAATGATTTTGTTGATCCCCATGCTTTAAATGAAGAACTATCTATTGTTTGTGAAAAACTAATAGAAAAATATAACTTGTTGAAAAAGAAGAGTCTAGGCATTAATAATGAAAATAAAAATTTGATTGCTAGACTTGATGTTGTTTTG
>JAVJIF010023832.1:0-53141 GCA_038442645.1 Agave tequilana
AACTACTCAAACTCTAATCTACATTATTATTAAAATACTGCTATAAACGACACTAGTTGGAAAAAAAATTCTTCTATCAATTTGACCTAAAGAAGAAAATAAATTATTTAATCTGAAAACTTTAACTATAATATAATTAGATATGACTATTTCGTAACTTTTTATTTTAACTGAAAAATATTGTTTTAAAATTTATTTTCTTTCTGAGTCTCAATAATATAGTTTTGATTTTTTTTTGTGATCGTTTTCTTATCTTTATCCAACAACACTCTCTCTCACTCTCTCATACACACACACAAACTTTTCCCTATCAAATGTCTATCTCTATTTTATATTTTTATTTGAAACCACCTACTCCTTAATTAAGATGCAATCCATTAGATAATAGACAGATAAATCTAAAACATTCAAATAGTTATATAGGAATAAAGTTAACAGAAAGATATAAATTTCTCATTACAAATAATAAATCTTATTTTTAGAAGAAACAAACCCATAAATGTTTAGTTAAGTTTAGAAAAATTGAATCAAGTATAAAAATCACTGAAAATATTAGCATCTTATTTACACTATTATTGAAGATAATTAAATATAAATCAGTAAATTGTACCTCTAAATAATAAACTAAACTAACATATTAACATACAAAATGTTAATTTCCAAAAATAAGCATACATATATCTTTTGAGGCTCATAACATATATCGATATTTTTATCAAATTTTCTTTTTTATATCTTATTTCTTTTTGATAAACACATGATAACTTTGAACTTTTAATATATATTTTTATCTCTTTTAAATACACACACTCTATTTCATGCTTAAATTTATACAAACTTTAATGTAACATCAATTTTCTTAATGCCTTGTGGTAGTGTGTAGATAAATCATGGTTTTTTATAAAGAATAATACGATATTTATATTAAAAGACAATGATTATTTAGCAATAACAGTTATAATAATGCATAATTATATTTCATTACTAATTTTTTTTAATCCTTTTTTAACGTGCATAGCACGTGCCAAGTATTAAAGAAAAACAAAAAAATCTTTCAAATGTTCAAAATGTAATAATAAGAAAAAAATATAGAAAGTCCTATAATATATGATGACTCAAACTTTTGAAAGAAAAAAGAGAGAATAAAACAAATTGAGAGAAAGTCGCACTTTTCAAATGAATTCTAATTATGACAAATTTTTGTTCTTTAGCATAATTACAAATTTATAGATCTACACTATATTTGAAACAACCAATTTATTTGTTGTTCCGCTAAAAAAGAATTAGTTGAAGTCGAGGGATTTCTACAAATACAGGATCAAGAAAAGTATTAGTATTAGATCTATGTAACTTGGGATTCTATTTGGTAGGGTCGGGATAAAGTTTTTAGACAGAAGATCATATCATAATTTTCATTGACTAAGATTGGGTGTACCAAACAAAAGTATGTATGTAACTCTTTAATCATGGACAGCAAAAAAAGTCATCTCACTTGCAAAATTTCCATCAAGCTTTGAATCTTGCTTACTTTCACATGTGAACTCTATTTTCTTCATGTTCAGGGTGCATAAAAACCCTATTTTCTTCCTCTTCCTCTTGGAACTCAGAAATAGAATGTTGATTGTCACAAGAGAGTAAATTTGAAGTGCAGAGGCATCACTCATAACTTTAACTCCTAAAAATTTCACATTGTGGATTTAAAATACCAGCTCTTTTGAATTTTTCATCAAGCATGCTCCTGTTGGCACTTGACTCAGTTCAATAGACTCAAATGAGTTGTCTCTTCAATTAAGTTCAGTAAATTTATAAATAGATGATTTTTGAATCAACAGTTGCAACGGTTCCCTACCCGGCCTGGTTCTTTTTGAATCAGGTCTCACGGGTATGGGTTACAAGCATACCCACCCCGCCAACGGCTGTCTGTAAAGCGGTTGGACGGTTGCGACGGTTGAACCGAACCGTTGCAACGATTCAGACCGAACCGTTGTTGGCCCAAAGGCCATTAGCCTATATCTTGATGGATATTTTGATGATAACAAACCATATCTAGTTATATATTTAACAAGTTTTGTTTAAAAGAATTTCAGGTAAAACAGGTTGATTTGACGGCTCCACAATCAAGACTCACAAGTTTGGATGCCGCCAAAAGATTTGCATTCCCAAGCCAAGCACAATAGGAAGCTTCGGAATCAAGATCTTAAAGAAAGACCAAGTCAAGATCAAGACTATGAAGAAATTCCAAGATTTGTATTTTGATCTTTATTTTAGATATTTTGTCAAAACCTAGATGTTAGAAGTAGATTTATGAGATTGTCACTTACACACACTTTAGTTGATATATGGCTTCAAAAAAATTTCAAATTCTATTTCCAAACTTAGTTTTATAGCTAATATGTTTTTCGGAAATTTGTTTTAGAAACTCTTAGTTTTTGGAAAAACCGATTTTTGAGAAAAATAAGTTTTTATCAAAGAGAAACTTTATCAAAATGTTTTAACATGATAGAGTTATGACATATGCTCATACTCTATGTTTTACAAGGTCCAAAACATTCAAACCCAAGACCAAAATCCAAAACCCTGGTTTCAGGTTTCTGGAAGTTCTGATTTTTCAGAACTGACAGAAACCGGTCGACCGTCCCGGTCGACCGACGTACACGCTGTGCATGTGTGTACGTCGGCCGACCGCTCCGGTCGACCGGAGCACTTACAGTGCTCTCTGTTTGTTCCGGTCGACCGGGACGGTCGACCGTAGTCCCCCAACGGTCAAAAATATGACCGTTGGCGGTCGACCGGCTGCTGTCAGAACTTCTGACAGACTCCAACAGCTCTATTTTTTCTGACAGATTTTGTTGGAATCTCACCCCAACGAATTTCTCTTGCTGTTTTACCCAGTTTTTCAACCCTATAAAATAGAGGGTCACTTCAACATGATAAGACAACAATTGCTAAACATTTTACAAGAGATTTTCATAAGATTTCAAGTCTTCATTTTAGAAAGATTTTCAAAGCCAAAATTTCCATACACCCATTTGAAGCCTATTCCTCTACTTCTCTCTAGTTTTTGCACTACACATCCCAATTTCTACATCTACATCTTGTTATAGGATTGTGCAAGTGAGCTACTTTGTGATCAAGTGTGATCATTTTCTTCTTGAGCGAAGTTGTAGAGGCATCGGCCTCAAGGCGAGCTAGTGTGCTCCGGGTGGTGTTGCGGCATCACAAGTGAACGGACAAGTGTGTCCTTGTATTGGTGATCCAGTGGGATCTTCAATAGTGGAAATCCTTCAAGTGTGAAGGCGGGGACGTAGAGCGTGGCTCGAACCTCGAAACATATCTGCGTGTTTGCGTTTGCTCAAATCTCTCTAAACTCTAAACTCTTTAATTCTTGCACTATTGATTGCTTCATTTATTGCAAGTCTTTTATTTGAGCTAATTGTGATAGTTGTATTTTAAATTCCGCATTTGTGTCATTTACATATAGCCATCACCTATTCACCCCCCTCTAAGTGAATTCAATTAGTATCAGAGCCTAACCCTACTAATTGGTCTAACAACCTTAGGGAGATCCTTGCTATTTGGCTATATTAGTTGCATTTTTCATATATTGTGCTTTATATTACTCATCCATGGCATCACTTGACTTTTCTAGCATCAAGTCCCCACCTAAGTTTGATGGCTTGAACTTTCCTATTTGGAAGGTCAAGATGAACCTATTTCTAAAGTCCCTAGGTGTTAGAGTAGCTAGGGCCATCACTAGAGAATTTGTTGACCCCTCACCGATGAGAGTTCATGGTCCGAGGACACCACCAAGGACTATGAGGCAAATGCTAGAGCCCAATATGCCTTGACCCAAGCTCTAAATGAGGATGACCTAGCACGCATCATTAATTGCAAATCCGCATTTGAAGTTTGGAACATTTTAATTGTGACTCATGAAGGAACGTCACAAGTCAAAAGAT
Source organism: Agave tequilana (assembly GCA_038442645.1). Lineage (NCBI taxonomy): Eukaryota > Viridiplantae > Streptophyta > Magnoliopsida > Asparagales > Asparagaceae > Agave > Agave tequilana. Next base: position 3,960 of record JAVJIF010023832.1, read on the forward strand.
CCAAGATTGACTTGCTACGTTCTCAATATGAGAATTTTTACATGTTTGATAATGAGACATTGATGACATGCTCACGCATTTCACCAAGATCACTAATGCCTTATCTTCTCTACGTGACGCAATCGATAATGACCAAAGATTCGGAAGGTCATTCGGGCTCTTCCCAAATCTTGGGAAGTAAAGGCAACTACCCTCAAGGAGCTCAACGATCGGGAGGAGATGGACTTCTCCGGCTTCATCGGTAATCTCAAAACCCATGAGATGGAGATGAAGGTAAGAGAAGAAAGGGAGGCACCCAAGAAGAAAACAATCGCCTTCAAAGCCACTCCAACAACTATTGAAGAGGACGACTCATCGGAGGATTGCGATGAGGACTTTGCCATGCTTATCCGGAAGGTAGGCAAAATGTTTTACAGGAAAGGGAGGCAAAGCAACTTCCGAAGAGAAACCTCAAGGAAGGTTTGAAAAGAAAGAGAAGAACCCGGTCCTTGCTTCCATTGCAAGAAGATCGGACATCTCATAGCGGATTGCCCCGCTCTCCAAGCTACTACCTCCAGCATGTACTGTTGGACACGGAAAAGAGGAGGTGTAAAATTTCCTTGAATCAGATGAAAAATTACAACAGACTAATCTTCCGGTTACAAGGGAGGGAGGATGTTGAAGCTTGAATCCCCCCTTTGTTTAGTGCTGGGTTCTTCGTGTGGCGGTGGAGAGTGAATCTTGTTCTCCGTTGACCAGATGACCGTCTGGACCGTCAAGGATCTTCTCCTTGGCAGGTAGAAGGAGTAACTCAGCCCCGTCTACCAAAACTCTAAAAGAGAAGGTAGGCGAAGAGCAACTTGTACGCAGCAAGTTAGCTTGAAGAGTCGAGCTCTCTCTCTCTGTATGTGTCGTGCCTGTTGATATCTCTCGGTCTCTTTATGTCTATTGATGCCCTTCGATTCTTCTGATGCTCTCCGATTTCTTCTGATGCTCTCCCCCCTCCATAGCAACTGGGCTATTTATATAGGCTGTAGGGGGTGAACGTGTCCCCTAAAAATACTCCACGATGAGAGCCAACTTCCCCGCTACATGGGCGATGAATGGTGCCATAATCGGGGTGGTTGTAACCGAGACGCGGGTCTGGACCCTAGCGCCTTGAGGTTGAGACGCAGGTTTTGAGCCTACGCGCCTTGGTTCTGAGACGCGGGTTCGGACCCTCGCGTCTTGAGGTTGAGACGCGGGTTTTGGACCCTCGCGTCTTGAGGTTGAGACGCGGGTTTTGAGCCTACGCGCCTTGGTTCTGAGACGCGGGTTCGGACCCTCGCGTCTTGAGGCTGAGATGCGGGTGTCGGGCCCACGTGCCTTAATGCTGAGACGCGGGTTTGGACTCTCGCGTCTTGATTGTCACATTTAGCCTTGCGTCTGGATCTTGGATCTCTGCATTTTGGTGGCTTGTCTTGGTGATTTTTAGACAGCCTACAGAACCCCCTCCAAAGTTTTCGATATTCCGCAGTTAACTGGGACGGATTTCGAAATACTTTGGATTCTAGCTGCATTTGCCTTCATGACTAGACTGTTAATGCTCCGGGTTTGATCTATTCTGGAGTTGGTCTTCGTGAGTGTACTGTTGAACTCTTTGAAGCCACCGGAGTTGATCATGTTGAGTGTCTAGATACACAGTCTAAACCTCCCCGTTTGCTTTTAAGTCTGTCACGGGTGCGCTTTAAGCCAGGAGTGGTTGGTCTTCTGCTTGTGCCAGTGTACTGTTGAACTGATTCGCAGAAGCAGGGACTGAACGCGGGTTCCTTTTTGAAAAGCAGAGATGAGACTGCTTTAAAGACGCGACTTCTTAGCGAGACGCGACCTTTTGGCAATGGAAACGCGACTGATCTTCATAAGGCAGACGCGATGTTCAGCTGAAGACGCGAACTTCGGAGAGACGCATCTTTTGAATATAGACGCGATTGTCTGGGCGCATTTATGGCGATGCTGACGGGGCATATCCATCGAAGAGACATGGCCGTCGGGTGCGAGTCCGTGCCACGTCATGATTGCGCTGCCAGTTGGCCTGGGGAACCGACGGGATTTCACCTTTTGGCGCGCGGATTTCCTGGCTCATTAAATGATCCGTGCCACGTGTCGAGCGACGATTCGCTGCAGAGTCGTGGCGCATGATCTTCTCTGTGCGTTAAAGTGATTTTGTTCCACGCGTCGAACAGAGATTCGCCGCAGAATTCATCGGGCCATACGCTGCGTATCTTCGCGAATCCTTGTGCCTATAAAAGGCCACAGTTGGGAAGATTCCTCTTCTTCTCCGAACGCACTCGCTGATAAAATTAAGAAAGAGAATTTCCCCTTCTGTTCATCTGTTTAACCTCGGATTGAATTAGCAATGGCACCCAAGACCAAGCCGACTGCTTCTTCTTCAAAGGCGACCGTCGCCGAGGCCCGGAGGGGCAGCTCCTCCTCTGCGCAGGATGTTCTCCAAGGTCTCCAAGGTAAAATGCCTTTTAGGCGTGAATTTCGCCATTAAAGGAAGTTCAAAGAACCCTTAAGAACCCTTAACACACAAATTTAAATCGTGTTTGATTCCCAGACGCAGTCTTTGGGTTGATAACCGAGGCGCGGGTTTGATGACCCGGTGCCATTAGGTCCTGCCTTTTGGACCCTTCACTTAGAATATTTCTAATTGTGAAGGGTTTAAACGCGGACTTTGATCCTTGCGTTCTGCAACATCAGGTGCTGGTTCTTACGGTCTGGCGCCTGAGTCCAAGTACTTGAATCTCATAAGTCTTGGTTTGCAAAACGCGGATCTCGCAGGTCTGGACGCGGATTTGATAATTCCTGCGTCCAGTATCTCCTCTGCGTTTGGACGTGGATTCGCAGGTCTGGACGCGGGTTTGATAATTCCTGCGTCTAGTATCTCTTCTGCGTTTGGACGTGGATGCACAGGTCTGGACGCGGATTTGATAATTCCTGCGTCCAGTGTCTCTTCTGCATTTGGACGTGGATGCGCAGGTCTGGACGCGGATTTGATAATTCGTGCGTCTAGTGTCTCTTCTGCGTCTGGGTTATGAACACTTAGCATTTTTTCCTTGCTTTTGATAAAGTATCTAACTAAGTGTCCTTTTCTTTTTGCAGCGCCACACCTTACTACTTCACTCGCCAAGACGCGCCACTTTGGACATGTAGGTGGTGCTGACCGGGACTTGACCTTTGTGCTACAAAGGACTGTCCCTGTGACTGCTGACCAGTCGCAGGCTCGTGAGGAGAGGCTCTCGAATGTTGACATGAGGACTCTTCGGGTGCTTATGACCGATGCAGCATTCACAACGGATGCTGGCATCAAGCTGGAGAAGCCTGCCTTCTTCTTCGGAGATCGTATCCACGATGGCGGCTATCGCGTGTATGACGGAACTTACAAATGGCTCCGTCAAATAAGGGGTGGAAGATTCTTTCTTCCGGACATGGAGAGGATGTTCCCGCTGTCCTATTTCCAGCACATGTCCGTCCCTCGGAAGATGGAATGGGACCTTTCTCGATATGTCCCTGAGATTACTCTCGGTGATTTGGGCTCCCATAAAGTACACCGTCATGATAGCCATGACAGGTCGGTTATCGGCCTTTTCCCTGGGTCGCGCAAGTCTGAGGTTCCGGCTGGAGAGATATCACAACTTGGCACTACCTTCCTCAACGCATTCATGGAAGCGGAGGGTGATTATCCGGTTGGGTTCCGTGCGCCCGGGTGGGTCCATTCCACGGAGAACTATTGGTGGGGCAGGATGGTCGGCTTTGTCCTTACCGAGCTCGGGGATCTGCTAAAGCGTGTGGGACTGTACTCGGCAGTCAGGGCCGTGCAGTGGGGGATCCCTCAAAGCTCTCAGAACTTCTTCGGGGTTCTAGAGCGTTATAATTCTTTGACGGGGACGTTCTTCACTCCGGTCGGGGAGATGGGCCTCGCTCTGCACGAGCTGCATGAAGTCTCAGGATTGGCAACAGGGGACATTCCCTATGAGGAATATGTCCCGACCACTGTGGAGCTTCACCTTTTGAAGGAGGAGTATCCCCTAATATATGAGACCTACTGGGAAGTGCTATGTCACTTCCACATTTGCGGCCAGATAACCAAATGGCGGTCGCAGGGAGTCAAGCAACTGTCTTGGGCCAGTTACTTGTTCAACAACGTCAACACCAAAGACCATCTGATAACCCGATTGGCTCCCAGCTCCGATAGGGAGATTGAAGACAGGATCGACCAGGCTTCTGACAGTTTCTACACCACGGAGTCGAACGAGGACGGTTTCGACCCTGACTTGGTTTTTGAAAGCTTTCACCATCAAGCCCGGACCCCTATCTCCGATCGGGCGCTGTTGGCGGGCTTTCTGATGCTGTGGCTGAAGCGTTGTGTGGTGCCCACGCTGCCACATGAAGTTATTGTTGCTGACGTGGTGTACCCGGCGGTGCTCCTGGCTCATGGCAACCCCATAGCCCTTCTCCCGGCCGTGGCGGCTGGTATTCAGAGCGGGCTGCGGGCGCTAGCTAAGAATTTCTGCGAGCCACCGAAAACTGCAGACTCCGAGGGAAAGCTGTATGTTGACTCAGAGGGGAATCCGACGGTGAAGCGTCCCAACCCTCGGGTCGAGCTGCCTTACACGTACCTCATGGCTTGGTACGTGATGCATTGCCCTTCCTTGATGACGGCGGTGCGTTGGAGGGAGAGTTCTGTCCCTTTTGTACAGCGGTTGGAGGGTTCGAACTGGCGTGATCCTTATATATATTACGTCCGGAAGTGCCTTTCAGACCCTGCGAACTACCAGCTCAATCGTTGCCTCCCCCAGATCCCTGGTGCATCTTTCGGGGATCTACTTATTGATTCCGCGGGCCCAGATGATTTCACGAGGTTATCCACGGGAGCCTTCTGGTGGTTGCTCAATATTCGGCCCGGATATGTGCTTTTCCGGCAAGGGACGTCATGCACCATTGAGCCGTACATGCCGAATCGCTTCGCTCGACAGTTCGGCTATGATCAGCTCTATGTCGGGAACCCCAATGCTCGACTCGCCTTCGAAGGGAACCTGTTCGAGGGTGCTCGGGCCTGGTACTACAGTGTGGCTGGAGGGACGGGAGCAACTTTCCGTCTACCTCTCGAGGGGCCCAAGTGCCATATGAGCCTCAGCTTCTGCACTTGGTACTCCCAAGCCATCCAGACACCAGACTTTTTTCCGGCGTCTTCATGCATCGAGAGCATCAATGCAAGTCTCGAGGCAAGGACAGAGTCCGGTAAACCGTCGAAACTCGTAGAACAGTACCTGAAGGCCCAGAAGGAGGTCGGGAGAAGAACGAGAAGGGAGCCACGAGCCACGGAGCCACGACCACCAAGGGCGGAGCCGCAAGCGACTAAGGCGGAGCCGCGAGCAACAAGGGCAGAGCCGCAAGCAACTAAGTCTCGACAGGCGGTGAGCAAGCGTCGTCAGGGCTCTACTTCTACTGCTGGGCCTGCCCGTAAGAAGGTGCGGAGAGACTTGGCGCCAGCAGTTTCTCTACCAGCGGCCATCCCTTCTGGTGTCAGGGAACTGTCGACAGCTGTGGTTCCACCGGCAGTTATCCCTTCTGATGTTGGGGAACTGAGGGAGGAGGATATAGCTGAAAAAGAAACTCCTCTAGTCCGTGTTCCCAGGTCGCTTAGCAGAGACCACGGGTCTGCGGAGGAAGGGGAGCTCGTTGATCGATCCACCGCCACTGACGAGGATGAGCAGCTAGAGGTCGACATCATGAGCGGAGGAGATGTCGATATTCCGGGGATTTTAGCTCATCCCGAGCCTTCTTCTACTCATGAAAGAAGAGATGAGGCACAGCAGTCGGGGTCTCCTTGTGTCTTCATCTCCAGTCCTCGGGCAATTGATCCCAGTCCTACCACTGGGGTAATTGGAGGCAAGGCTCCGGTTGCAGAGCTTCCTCGCGTTGAGCTGTCTTCTTCCTCGTACTCAGGGGAAAGCGAGTTTGAAGACGAGGTCGACTACGGTGATGAACCCACTCTTCCTGATCCGAGCAAGTTCTCCCATATCTCGGAGGAAGAAATGTACGGGGGGGAACCGTTGACGGCGCCATCACCGTTGGCGACAGTTGCTCCCATTGCAGGTACTTTCACCCGATTTCCTCTTTGGTTTTGAAGAAGGTGTCTTAACATTCTTCTTTTACGCTGCAGGGTTGGCTGAGGATGCCGAGACTACAACCTCCTCGCATATCGAGGAGATGGTAAAAGAGGTGACCCAGCTCGAAGGAGTTGAGGCTTCGGTTGGCGAGACAACTTCGGAAGGGGCGATTGCGGAAACTAGGGAGCCCTCCGCTTTGCCGGAAAAGGAGGTACCCACTGAGGCTGGGGAAGCTCTCACTCTGCAGGATTCACCCAAGGGTTCGATATCTCTGGACCTCCCAGGTGGTAAGGAAGTTCTGATATTTTGAATGTTTCGCTTTTCACCTTTGTGGCTAATGTTGTGGTCATTTGCAGAGAGAACTAAGGGGGCTCAGGTGGAGAGTCCAATGATTGATATCCCTCCAGAAGGCCACACGGCTCAGGTCTCGGCTGAAGTTTCTGAGGAGGAGGTTCCTGCAGAGATAGCACCTCTGGAAACGCCCGAGGCTACTTCTGCTCTAGCCGTATCGGTGGTCAGCACAACTCTTGTGCGAGAAGATCCGCCTTATCCCGTGACAGAAAAGGGGTCGGGAAGCTTCCCAGGTGGTGACGATATGGGGGAACTGGCACGCCAGATGGTGCAACAATTCTTTGCTTCGATGGGATCATGTATTGATCTCATCTTACGTGGAAGCAGCTCCTTCAATTTTGCCCAGACGCTTCTCAGAAATCTGGCCGAGAACGTCGAATTAACCGGAGGCCCCTCACTTGCCCAGGCGTGTCTGCGGGTGGTGGAGCAACTGGGAGACGACCTGCACGAGCTGAAGTCTTTGGAAAATGCCAGCTCTTCTAGTGAGGCCCAGGCCACCCTAACCCGGCTCTTAGCTGCTCAAGAACAAGAGCGACAGGAGGCAGAGGCACAAATAGATGCAGAGATCCGCAGCCTCGAATATTCCCAGGCTGAATGTCAGAAACTAACTGACGATTCAAGGGAATCCGAGATTGTCATGCAGAGCACGGAGCACGTCATCATCAGTGCTCGGGACACCATTGCCAAGGCTCGGGACACCATTGCCAAGGCAGAAGCTGTGCTTGCGATCAATGAGAAGAAGCTTGTTACCATCAAAGAGGAGCTTGCGGAGCAACAGGCGGCTAAGGCGCGAGCTGAAGAGAGTCTGTCTCTACATTCTTCCAGGGTGGAATCTCTGCGAGCGCAGCTGGCTGCAAAACCCTTCCTATCTGAAGAGGAGCTGCGGGTCCAAGCCATGATGGAGGCTGAGAAGGCACGTCAGATCAAGATGCATCATCTCAGGGAGCAAATCCGTTCCTTGGCGAACCAGGACATTTAGCCTTCTTTTCTTTTTTTTTTTGTAAAGAAAAGGACACTCTATTTATCAGAGTGTTTGTATCCACTTTTGATATAAAAAGGACATTTTTTGTTCCATCTTCTTTGCTTAGCTGTGGATGAATCCAACTTCTTGATCACTGGCTGTGAATACTGAACTTAGGTAAGACTAAGTTCTTTCAATGAAACGCAGCATCGACTCGCGGCCTCTGTTCACAGGGAGACGCGGGTATCAGTTCAGAAGAACTTGGGCAGAACCAAGTTCTTTGGGCGAAACGCAGCGTCGATCCATAGGGAGACGCGGCCATGAGTTCAGAAGGACTTGGGCAGAACCAAGTTCTTTTGATGAGACGCAGCGTCAATCCATAAGGAGACGCGGCCATGAGTTCAGAAGAACTTGGGCAGAACCAAGTTCTTTTGATGAAACGCAGCGTCAATCCATAGGGAGACGCGGCCATGAGTTCAGAAGACGCGGCATCCGTCTGTAGGGAGAGACGCGAATCTGCTTCGCTAGGAAAGACGCGGATCAAGCAGACGCGAGGGACGCAGCCTTGTGCATTTTCCATTAATCCCAAAATGGACTAAGTGTTCTCCTTTAAAAAGGACCCCGTTTGCTGAGGGGACGCGACTTTGCATCACGCGGACATTCCTCTAGGACGCGGGTGATCGTCATCCAATCTGGGGAGGGGACGCGAATTTTGGATACGGTTCTTCAGTCTGCGTCTTGGTGTAACCTCCCAGGCGTTACATACAGCCTGTCATAAAGATTTGATGTGATCTTCAAATCTCTATTGATGATCGGGAATGCAGATTTTCCGCTGTTTCCCGAAGCGGTTATCCACGCGTCGGCTTCTTATTGGTCTTGAGCGTTAATTCCCTTTAATGAGAAACCGATGCGGGTGGTTGGAGATTGGCGCCTGCGACGGTTTTCGAAGCGGCGTTACACGCGTCAGTCCCTTATTGGACCTTGACAATCGTGCGGTCATTAAGGCCGGCGGTTCAGATTAAGATCATTAATTGCAGTTATCGGGGGCTGCCTATAAATAGGGCGCACCCTCTCCCTTCAATCCAATCTTTGGACTGTTTTCTTTTTGAGAGCGAGCGCTCTGAGAACCTTCATCCTCTTCAGAGTATTGTCTCCATGGATGAGGATGGCTCTGTGGATGAAGATGACCCAGGGCTTGTATGCTCCTGTTTGGTCTCTTCGGGGCAGAGTGTCTCTCTGATCATCTTGCACGTCCGCGTTTGGACGCAGAGAGCCCGACTCTTGGTAGAGGCCTCTGTTGGTACGCCGTCCCGATTAGCCATGATATTTTAATCTACCACGGCCTGTACCTTGGCATCATCATTATCTGGACCCCCTCACGAAGTCTGTGTTGGTGCATTCCTTCTGGAATTTGCGCCACAGACTTGAACTTCTCTGGACGCGAGTGCAGGGGTCTTTGGCACTTGGCGCTGGCTTTGTTCACAAAGCTTGCGTTTCAAAGCCACTGTCTTGGCGCGTTTTATGGCTACTGCTTTGGACGAATTCCAAAAAGGTTTCAGACCCGAGCCTTGCAACTCTTGTTCACTCAACAAGGAGATGGCAACTTTCGGCGTCTGTGCCTTTTCGGCGTCTGTGCTTTCGACTTGGGCGCAGAATGAGACCGCGTTTTGATTCGCGTTTGTCTCTGCTGACGCAGCAGTTTGGCTCACTGCGTGGGTCATTCCCGCGTCTGCTTGGCTGACTGCGTGGATCATTCCCGCGTCTGCAGTCTGCATTTGCGACTTAGTTTTTCTCTGTTGAAACATACTAAGTTGCAGATTGTTCTGATTCCTTTGTTTCATTCCTTGCAGGTAGACTTGCTGGTTTGCTGGGCCCCTGGAAGGATGCTTTGGCCGGCGAACTTGTTCGATGTTCACCTATAAGAGAGTATATTATGGTCCTCGTCACCTATAAGAGAGTATATTACGTCTCTGACGAGGACCCAACCCTCGCCAAGGTCTCTTCAGATCTGCTTCGCCATTCATGCCTGCTGGCAAGAGATGGTCAGGCTATGCATGACGGCGATGAGGGTTCCGGTGGTTGTGGTGGCGGACAAGATCCTCTTCCTCTCCCACTCCAGAAGTGACATCAAGGACAGTCTATGTCCGTTGGATGGCCTGCTAGGGAAAGAGACGCTCCTGAACGAAGGGTTGCAGGACTTTCTGTTGCCACCAGACCTCAAGAACACCATTGCTCTTAGCTTAGTCAGCTAGGGCGCTTTCGATGTTTACATCATGCATTGTGGTGTAACCAGCTTCTATTGTAGCCACAAAACATCGCGCACTTGGAATCAGACGCGGCTTATAAGGAGTGAGTGCAACCTCTAAGAGAGAGAGAGGGACTTCTTTGTACTCCTTAATTGTAACACTCAATCTTATTGTATAAGAGAGCGTTTTTACTGTAATCCATTTATTGTATAAGAGAGCGTTTTGTATCACTTTCATATGTTTGGAAATAAATAAAAGTGACACTTTTCTTTTTGCCTCTTTCATTGTCTTGAACTTTTTTGTCTTAGACTCGTAGAAGCAAAGAATCTTTGACTTTGTTAAAATTATGATGGTAACTTTAATAAGTCAAATTTTGTAAGAAAAGATCCTATTTCAGGAACTCTCACAATACTGTCAGAGGTGTGATGTTAACTTGACAGGGATGAAATGACTTTTTGGTGGACCTGCCACTTTGTAATAGAAAGTGACAAGTAGAATTTGGTACCCCCAGGGAGGGTGAACTCTGATCAGAGGTTTAGAATTAACTTAATCGAGTTCAGCTGGGGATTTGATGAAAACACTGTTAATTGGTGTAATATTAACCTAACAATGTTTTTAGGTGGACCTGTTATTCTATTGAAGAGAATAACAAGTGAGATTAGACTCGTGGAGAGTCTAGGAAGGTTTGTTACCATCAGAGGTGTGATATTAACTTGACGGGTTGAAAGTGGTCTTGTCGGAAGTGTAATGTTAACTTGACAAGGATGCGAGTCAGAGGTGTGATATTACCTTAACTCAGAAGTATTTCAGTTTTGTTTAGGAAAAACTGAGAATGTCACTGCCATAGGTGTGATGTTTAACTTAACAGTGAGGTAATGCTAGAGGTGTAATGTTGAACTTAGCATTGGTCATCTCGACTTGGACAAGGAAGTCGAGGAAAGGTCATGGCCATAGGTGTATTGTTGAACTTAGCGATGACTCAGATGCTAGAGGTGTAGTGTTAACTTGGCATCATTCATTTCAGCTTCGATGTGGAAGACTGAAGAAAAGTGACTGTCAGAGGTGTAATATTAAACCTGGCAGAAACTTGAAGTACTGCTTAGAGGTATAATGTTAACTTAAACAGTAGTTTTGTCAGAGGTGTGATATTAACTTGACAAGAATTGGCTTGAGCCGAAAACAGTTTGAGGACCTGTCATTCTATGGATGAGAATTGACAAGTGAGATTTGAAGTGCCAGAGGTGTAGTGTTAACTTGGCAAAATGTAGAGTTGACAAGCAAGATTTGTACTCTACAAGGGGTATCTCATTACCAGAGGTATGGTGTTAACTTGGCAACGATTGTTTTTTTGTGGTCCTACCATTCTGTGGATGAGAATTGGTAAGGGATTTTGGAGGAAAGAGTGGAATCAAGTCCACTTAGGATTTTTAGCAAACCCCCAGCTATCAACGGATTTGAGGTGCCTTTACCAACTACCGTTTGAGTTGGGCTAGCCATGCTATTCCCCTCAGCATGATGAGTTGTCGAAGACTTATGTTGGGCTTAAAAGCCAACATTTTCCTCTATCCTTAGCCGTTGGAGGCGTCGGATGTTAATGAAGAAATTCTTCTTGCTTTGATCAGAGGTGTACTATTAACTTGATCAGCGGAAGAATACCATCTAAGGATAGTACTTCTTCAGGAATCTGCCATTGATTGGCATCATAAGTGTATCGCCATTCGAGGTTATGAGGCGATATGATCCATTCGAGTAGACTGACTCTACCACAAATGGTCCTTCCCATTTGGGTTGGAATTTTCCTTTTGTCTTGTGCGTCATCACCATGGGTCTTCTGACGGCTAAGACAAGATCGCCTTTCTTGAAAGTTCGTACTTTAACTTTCTTGTTGAAGGCTCTGGTGATTCGAGCTTGGTAGAGCTCGATTTGCTGTTGGGCTTGCAGACGCTTGTCGTCTAAGGCCTCCAGTTCCTGGAGTCGCTGTCGATGCTTCTCCTCTGTCGTCATCTCCGCTGTCAAGGCGACGCGTAGAGATGGAATTTGGATTTCCAGGGGAAGCACGGCTTCACATCCGTATACCAAGGAAAACGGCGTGGCCTTTGTCGGGGTTCGCACTGTTGTGCGATAGGCCCATAAGCATTCGCCTAGCTTGTCGTCCCAGTCGCGTTGACTCTTCGAGACGAACTTTTTGAGAAGCTTGCCAATGGTCTTGTTGAAAGCTTCTGCGAGGCCATTAGCGGCAGGATAGTATGCCGTTGAGGACACACTCTGGATTCTGAACTTAGCGCAGAATCTCTGGAATGCCTGGCTGATGAACTGGGGTCCATTGTCATGGACAATCCGCCGAGGTACACCGAAACGGTAAATAACGTGATGTTTTACGAACTTGATCACGTTGGACGACTTCACCTCCTTCAAAGGAATGGCTTCGGCCCATTTGGAAAAGTAATCAGTTATTGCTAGAATGAACCGATGTCCCTTTGATGATGGTGGGCTGATAGGACCAACCACATCCATCCCCCACATTTCAAATGGCCATGTAGAGGTCGTAGAGTGGAGGTACCCTGGTGCTTGATGGATAAAATCTCCATGTATTTGGCAAGCGTGACATCTTTTGGCATAGGCGACGGCGTCGGCAACCATCTTGGGCCAATAGTAACCCAACCTTTGGAGTCGATGTGCCAGTTTTGGGCCAGGTTGATGGGCTCCGCACGTACCGTCGTGGGCCTCTTTCAATACCTCCTGGGCCTCTTTTGGTGAGAGGCACCGGAGTAAGATCCCGTCATGCGACCGACGATACAATGTTCGTGTAATCGCATTATAGTAAAACTTAGGGGCTTTCCTTCGAATGGCAGCCGCCTCTTTGGCGTCCTCAGGCAGGATGCCGTACAAGACATAGTCGATGTAGGGGAATCGCCAGTCTTTAAGCTCTGGACCGGCCGACAATTCCAGCACTTCTTTGCCTCGACAATCTCCCTTTGACTCCTGATAGTCCTCGAGAGTATTTTTCGGGCAATGCAAGTCGTGGCTGTAGACGAATATTTTCTCCATTGCTCCAGCTGGAAGAGCTAGGGAGGCTGCAAGGGATGCGAGTGCATCGGCGTGCGCATTTTGCCTGCGCGGTACATGGTCGATGTAGAAGTTAGCAAACCCCTCGGCCATGCGGATAGTTGCGTTGTAATAGGGTACTAAGTCTTCATGTCTGACTTCGTACTCCCCGCGAATTTGGCTGACGATGAGTTTAGAGTCACCGTATGCCTCGAGATTTTTAACGCCAATCTCATCGGCGAGCTGCATCCCGATCAATAGAGCATTGTACTCCGCCACATTGTTGGAACAAGGCTCCGTTAGCGAGACAGCTCGGGGGATCACATAATTTTGTGGGGAGACAAGTACTACTCCTACCCCCGCCACTACGTGTCCCTTGGGGCTTGTCCTTGATGCACCGTCGAAGAAAAGTTGCCACACTTGACTTTCGAACGATGTCTGAGTCAGGTAGACTTCGGCCACTTCGTCTGGGAGATCCTCGTAGACTTTGGCTGCCCTCGGATCTGGGTGTTCAGCTAGGAAGTCTGCCACCGCTTGTCCCTTAATGGCTTTCTGCGGCAGAAAGTGCATATCATACTGGGATAGCAACATGGCCCATTTTGCCAGCCGGCCATTTAGTGAAGAAGGCTTTGTCATAAGTAACCTCAGGGGGTTGACTTTTGATATGACATTTATAGTCTGGCCTACCAGATAGTGTCGCATTTTCTGAATGGCGAACACTAGTGCCAAACATTCCTTCTCGATCGGGTTGTACCGATGTTCGGCTCCGATCATTGTTCTACTCAGATAGTAGATTGCCTGTTCTCGTCCTTCTTCATCATTCTGAGCTAGTAGAGCTCCCAAAGAATGGTCCATTGCCCGGACGTACACCAGGAAAGGCTTTCCGGACACCGGGGCTGCAAGGACTGGTGGTTGGGTGAGGTATTGTTTGATTTCCTCAAACGCTTGTTGGCAAGCATCGTCCCAAATGAACGAGACACCCTTCTTCATCAACTTAGCGAAGGGCTGGCATCTTCCGGAGAGGTTTGAGATGAACCTGCGGATGTACGCCAATCGACCCTGTAAACCCCTGAGTTCCTTGAGGTTTCTCGGGGTTGCATCTCTTGGATAGCGCGGACTTTCTCCGGATCCAAATGGATTCCTGTGGAAGTCACAACAAATCCTAGGAATTTGCCACTGGCTACCCCCAGGAAGGACTTGGTGGGGTTCATCTTCAATTGATGAGCCCGCATGATGTCGAAGACCACCTTCAGATCAGCTATGTGATCTCCTTTAATGCGACTTTTCACCGCAATGTCATCGACATAACATTCCACCGTTTTGCGCATTTGCTGATGGAAAATGGCATTCATGGCCCTTTGGTAGGTTGCCCCCGCATTCTTCAGTCCAAAAGGCATGACAGTATAGCAATATACCCCTAGAGGAGTCCTGAAGGAGGTATGCTTTTCATCATCAGGATACATTTTGATTTGATTGTATCCTGAGAATCCGTCCATGAAGGACATTCGTTCGAATCCACAAGTATTGTCAATCATAACATCTGTGATTGGCAATGGGAATTCGTCTTTGGGGCAGGCCTCGTTTAGATCGCGGAAGTCGATGCAGATCCTGATCTTCCCGTTCTTCTTGGAAACGGGGACGATGTTGGCTACCCAGTCGGGATGTTGTTCTTCCCTGATGAAGCCAGAATCAATAAGTTTTCTGACTTCTGATTGAATTGCCTCCATTATTTCTGGGCGAAACCGTCGCTGTTGTTGTTTGACAGGCTTTACGTCCGGATTGATGTTGAGGCGGTGCATGGCCACTTGAGGATCAAGTCCTGGCATGTCCTCATAATTCCAGGCGAAGACGTCTATATACTCTTGTACAAGAGATATTAGATCCTTCTTCTCTGAAGGTGACAGGCCGTCACTTATGAAGATGGGCTTAGGGTTAGCCTCATCTCCTAGGTTGATCTGAACAACCTTGTCTTCTGTGGGTGGCTCACGCTGTTCAAAGCGGGTATCCCAAAGAGCATTTAAATGTTTGATCCAAGGATCTGTATCAGATTGGATCATTTCTTCATTTCCATCTTCCAGGTGGCTTGTCGAAACCATGTTCACTGAAAGTTCCTTGAAGATGTTGCCGACACTGACATCTGACTCCCAAGATGATGTGTCTGAAGAGTAATCGTTGCTCGACGATTCTTGAGAATCGGAGGCTGATGGGACCGGAGTTGATACATAGCCCAACCCCCGGCGCGTCCGATGATAATAATCGGGGGCCTTCCCTTTCGGCACAAAGGATCGAAGTAGCGTTCTCCTTCCTTTGCCGAAGTTCAACCCGGGTCTGTTGGTTAGATCATACCCCATGCACTTCATCATTTTGAGCGCTTTTGGTTCATAATGACTGAGCTGAGGGGATTCCTCCTCACTTTCCGATTCTTCGCGGGGCGTTGGTTCAGTCGTCATTCGCCCAAAAAGGATTGGTTTTTGGCCTTTTCGTCTTGTCGGAACCATGAATATAGATTCCTGCGCATCACCATTATCCTGGTATGTCCCGAAAGATGATTTTACTGGTACATGCAATGATGTCAAAGCATCCATTGCCGACCAGATGTCATCGTCTACGTCGGTACTAGTATCCGACGGTATTGAATCGGATGCACACGCAGAAAAATACTCAAAGTCTAAATTCTCATTAATATACCAACCGCCTGCATCGTCGGTGGTATTATCAACATCGAGCTTATTAGTGCTCTTTACAAGTGGTTCCAACTTCCACAGGCACTCTTCTTGCTCGGGCTCAGTGTCAGCCTCATTACCAGAGTCTGGCACCTCCAGTTGCGGGGTTTCATCCACCGGATCCTGATATAGGAGGGAGTCCGTGAAATAATTTTCGACCCCCTTAAACGGATACCTTTCGGCAACCAACGTTTGCACCTTCCCACTCGCGTCAATGTATTTCATGACTTGGTGAAGAGTGGAGGGAACGATGGAGTTGCGGTGGATCCATGGTCGTCCCAGCAGCAGATTGTAGGAAGTGTCGGCATCGATGACGTAGCACGTCACCTCCGACTTGAGGCTCCCAATCTGGCACTTGAGCTTGATCTTCCCCATCGGACGGGTGCCGTTGGCATTGAACCCGTAGATGGTCGTCTGTGTAGGGCTCAGACGGTGGGTAGGGATGCCGAGGTGTTGCATGACTCGGCGGGGCATGATGCTCAATGCGGACCCTGGATCTACCTGAATGCGGTTCACCTCAGATGATCCGATATAACCTGTGAAGTACAGGGGTCGATCATGCTTCCCTTTAACCTGCATATCATCTGCCGTGAAGGTAATGCAGGGAGCATTCTGGGAGGTGTGGAGACAATTCTCTACATCTTCCTTCTTTGGCACCTGGGTCATAAAGACCTCAGCATTTGCCAGAGCTTCTTGTAGAGCCTCCCTGGTCGACTTTGATAGTCTTAGAAGCTCATACAGGGTGATCCGCGCCGGGATGTTGGCCAATTGAGCCAAGACATCAAAGCGGTAAGGCGTTGTGGATCCTTCCGCTATACCCTTTTGAAGAGCTCGAGAGAATCGAGTCTCTTTTTGTTTCTCCACTGGTGGCTTCGTGGAGGGCCTAGTTGGCTCTGCAGCCGGTTGTGGAGGGTTTGCCGCCACTTCGCCGTACTGCTTCAAGTAGGGCTGTCCTGAACGAGTCCCCGTCATTGGTTGGTTGGGCTCTGCGGCCAAGACTATTGTTTCCTCTTCTGAATCAGTCAGTGAGGGAACATCATCCTCTGCTTCTCGGGAGGAAGCACATACCACATGGCAGGACGAAGCTTTTGCCTTGCCTTTGGACTTCCTGTTGGTTACAGTAGTCCACTGCTGGCTGTCCACTAGGTCAGGGTGGACCCACATGATTTCCCCTTGAGGCGTAGGGACGGGTACCAAGCCCTTCTCCTGCTGCTGGTGAGGGTCTGTGTTGACCACTCTTAGTTCTCCTCTTGGGATTGGGACCACCCCTGCAGGTGCTGGAGGTTATTTTCCAAACTGGAGAACCGACGTCATGTTGGCTGTCACCTCCTTCTGTTCTGGTCGGAGTTTCAACACCTCCGCGTCAATCAGAGCCTGAAGGATGTCCTTGAAGATGTAACAGCTTCTGGTAGGGTGTCCCAA
Source organism: Agave tequilana (assembly GCA_038442645.1). Lineage (NCBI taxonomy): Eukaryota > Viridiplantae > Streptophyta > Magnoliopsida > Asparagales > Asparagaceae > Agave > Agave tequilana. The sequence continues at coordinate 20,842 of JAVJIF010023832.1, forward strand.
CATCCTGTGGTACAAGCAGTAGTTGGGGTTGTCGGTCTTGCCGACTTCCTGAGGGCGCCTGGCCTCAGGGAGCTTCAGTCGGTTGCTCTTGTTGAGTAGCTTGAAGAGCGAATCGACATGTTCCTCCTTGAAGGAATACTGCTTGTTGGCGCGGGGTTGGCTTGAAGAGCCACTCGCCTTGGCTGGTTGAGGTTTGGTGGGAGATTTGGTCTCCGTCGCCAAATTATCCTTCCGCTTTGTCTGGAGGGAGGTGTCTGGCGCTCGCCTAGTTGACCTCTCCGGCCGCGGCTTGCCTTCTTCTGCCCTGACGCGGGCAACAATCTCCTCAGCCTGTTCACCTTGTTGGACTAATTGTTTCCAGGTGCGGCTTTCAGCAACTCCTATTTGAGCAAGGAGTGAGGTTTGGAGGTTGTGGCGGCATGTTTCCACCAGGGTGGCCTGGGTCATACCGCTTGGACACCGAAGTGCCACGTTCCGAAATCTTTCCACGAAAGATTTGACGGACTCTCCCTTTCGCTGTCTCGTAGCTAACAGGGTGGGCATTGTGACCTCGGAGTCATCTTCGAAGAAGCGTGTTAAGAACAGCTTCTCCAAGTCGCCCCAGTTCTTGATAGAACCTTCCGGGAGTTTCATGAACCACTCAAAGGCCAACCCTTTCAGGGTGCCGATGAACAGTCGCGCCAGGATGGCGTCATTATCTACTACATTCCCGGTTTGGGATTTGAAGTAGTAGATGTGCTGATTAGGGGACCCCTTCCCATCAAAGGCTTGGAGGGTTGGAGCCTTGAACTTAGGAGGGTACGGGACTAAATCCCACTCAGCTGGATAGGGCCGGACCACTCCAGCTTCTTGGAGGTCTTTGCGATTGGCAAGGGCATTGAGGCGTTCCTCCAATTGACTCATCCTTTTAGCATGAGCCTTCCCTGGGTCTCGGTCGCCCTTTGACGAGGGTTTGGACGAGCCAGAAGTAGATCGAGGCTTCTCTTCAGAAGGCTCAGAAGATGAGCTTCCTCCCTTTCTCTCTCTGTCCCTCGACCTCCTAGGAGGAGATCTCCTCCTGTCTTCGAGCAGCTGTGCAAGCGCCAGCTTGATAGCATCGATAGATTCCTGTTGAGACACAATCATCTCCATTTGTCTCTTTTGGATCTGTTCCAGACGTCTAGCTGTCTCATCAGGAGTGCCTGTCATGTAGGCAGAGGTCTCCTTCTCAACGGAGGAGTTTGAAGCCCCTGATTCCACTACGGCGGAGTGGGAATCGTTCACTTTAATGCCATGGGCTAAGGCATTATAGTCAACCGGGGGAATGGCCCCAGTCCGGGTACGAGTGTGTTGATACACCCCTTCCGGTTCAGAGTCAGACTCATCTGAGCTGACTGCAAGTCCTTTTCCCTTGCTTCTGCTTGTCATGTTCGCAGTAAGCTCCGGGTATTCAACGTCAGAGAAGATTCTCCTTCTATGGGAGCGCCTTCTTTTGGCTGACGGGGGGATCGAGGTCAGCTGTCTAACTAAAGACTGCTGGTGCACACTCGACCCGCAACGGCACTCCGAGAGCATGGAGATGAGCCGTTGGCAGCAGCAAGATGAAGTGACCTGGTGGGCACTTCTTTTCTTTGTTAAATAATCCCTCAAATCCATGGAAGAGGGATCAAAGAGACTAGCCTCACAACGTCGAAGACGGGAGGCATCCATGTGCTGTGCAGAATGGACGCAGACTTCAGGGACGCAGCTCTCGCGTCGCGGCTGTCTGATGCGCGCCTGGCGTCTCTGTTGAGATGAGACGCGAGTCTTGCGTTGATGCCTGGTGCGTCCGGGCAGAGACGGGTGAGAGAGAGTGGGCTGCTGGGCCCCATGCCTGTGAGCGCGTGTTTCTTGCGTTTGACGAGACGCAGAAGCTTCGCTTTGGCGTTTGGTAAGCTGGTCTTCAGAGGACTCAACTTGAGGAGTTACGCACTTGGACCGCCAAACGCGGATTTCACGTACTGGACGTGCCGCGGGCAAAGCGCCAGATTGCATGTCGCGTTTAGCCTCAGTCGGACAACCAATGGTTCCAGCTTGAAGCTGACGCGCGTCGTCTCCTCTGTCGACGCTCAGCATTTCGGTTGCGTCGCGGAGGAGGAGAGAAACCGACAACATCCTGATGCTGAACATCAGGGGTTTTAACCACGCGGGTCCTCTGAGGGACACTGACGCGGGTCTTTTGTGCGACGCAGTTGGTCGCAGCAGCAGTCGCGCGTGAGACCACGCTGGCCTTCTGAGAGGCGTTGACGCGGGTCTTCTGTGCACAAGGGACCGTAGCAGTGGCGCCCAAGAGAGCCTCAGATCGAGCTTCGGAGTTATTCCCCGCCGAGACCCTGCGACAGACGCGGGTCTTTGGACTCTTGGAGCCAGAAGAGAGAAACTCTTCGAATTTCGCCTGGTCGAACTCCACAACAAGTGTCTCGACCATTTTCCCCCTACGGAGGAGATCATCCTGCGCCACGGCTTGTTCGTCAGTGACAAACGTAGTCCCCAGCGGAGTCGCCATCTCTTGTTGGACACGGAAAAGAAGGAGGTGTAAAATTTCCTTGAATCAGATGAAAAATTACAACAGACTAATCTTCCGGTTACAAGGGAGGGAGGATGTTGAAGCTTGAATCCCCCCTTTGTTTAGTGCTGGGTTCTTCGTGTGGCGGTGGAGAGTGAATCTTGTTCTCCGTTGACCAGATGACCGTCTGGACCGTCAAGGGATCTTCTCCTTGGCAGGTAGAAGGAGTAACTCAGCCCCGTCTACCAAAACTCTAAAAGAGAAGGTAGGCGAAGAGCAACTTGTACGCAGCAAGTTAGCTTGAAGAGTCGAGCTCTCTCTCTCTCTGTATGTGTCGCGCCTGTTGATATCTCTCGGTCTCTTTATGTCTATTGATGCCCTTCGATTTCTTCTGATGCTCTCCGATTTCCTGATGCTCTCCCCCCTCCATAGCAACTGGGCTATTTATATAGGCTGTAGGGGGTGAACGTGTCCCCTAAAAATACTCCACGATGAGAGCCAACTTCCCCGCTACATGGGCGGTGAATGGCGCCATAATCGGGGTGGTTGTAACCGAGACGCGGGTCTGGACCCTAGCGCCTTGAGGTTGAGACGCGGGTTTTGAGCCTACGCGCCTTGGTTCTGAGACGCGGGTTCGGACCCTTGCGTCTTGAGGTTGAGACGCGGGTCTGGACCCTCGCGTCTTGAGGTTGAGACGCAGGTTTTGAGCCTACGCGCCTTGGTTCTGAGACGCGGGTTCGGACCCTCGCGTCTTGAGGCTGAGATGCGGGTGTCGGGCCCACGTGCCTTAATGCTGAGACGCGGGTTTGGACTCTCGCGTCTTGATTGTCACATTTAGCCTTGCGTCTGGATCTTGGATCTCTGCGTTTTGGTGGCTTGTCTTGGTGATTTTTAGACAGCCTACATGTACCAAGGAAGAAGAAGGCTATGGTAGCCACATGGGATGATACGGAGTCAGAATCCGAAGAGGAGCACGACGCCGCTCACATGTGCTTCATGGCACAAGGAGACAATTCTTCTAAGGTAACCCTTGATAACACTTTAGAAGATGATGATCTTACCATGGATGAACTTGCTCATTTTTTCGAAGAGTTACAACATAGATATGAGATCTCTCAATCTCATAATAAAAAATTGAAAAAGGAAATGATGTTTTAAAGAATAAACTTGATACTTGTCTTAGTGAGAAAAATATTTATCCAGTGCTTTTGAAAAATTAAAAGGTGACTTTGATAAATATAATTGGCTAATAAAGGAAAAACCCCCATGGTTTCTTGTAATAAAAATGAATTTGTAGAGATTCGAAAACGGGTTGAAGTGTTAGACTCTACTCTTAAAATTTATGCTTTTGATTTAAAGAAAATTGCATCTAGGTTTCCTAAGGGAGTAACCCAAGGGAAACATACACATCATACACATACACGAAAACATGCACACACACATAAGCATGCTCATATGTATGGTAGTGGTAAAATTTATGTATGCACGCATTATGGCCGCAAAGGCCATTTAGAAAAGTTTTGTTTGTTAAAAATAACATGCATAATAAACATGTTTGGGTTCGCCCCGGTACTAACCCGATAGGACCCAAGAAAGTATGGGTACCAAAAGACCCACCAATTTTAGATGAAACAGGTGGATCTTCTTCCTCCAAGACATAGGGGAAACGGTGCCCAGGTGGTGGATGCAACAAAGCTTAAAGATCACATCGAGTTCGCATCGCTATCGTGGAGGCACCTATTTTGGAGATTGCCCATGCTTGGTAACTTCTCCATTTAAAAGTTTTTGTTTGGTTATTTATATACACATGTATAGGATTGTTAGTTTACTTTTATGATACATTGATACATGCTTGCGTAAACTTACATCTCTATCATGTTTGTGTATATGCCATGTTTTTATCTTGTTTTTTATACCATGTCCATTGTATGTCCACATGCCATGCCTAGACTAGCTTATTTATATATGCACATTGTATTTTCAAAACTAGAAATAAAATTTTGTAAAAATTTCATATTCAAACAAATACCTTAGAGATGGCAATTGCGCACCTCAACTCATTCAAGAGGAATCAAGAGGATGAAGTTCAGAACCCGTCACTGGGTATTCGGCTTCAACATCTCTAAAAAAAAAAAAAAACTTTGTATTTAAATGAAAAATAAAATAAAATGCCTTGTATGTGTTTTTGATTGACATGAAGATTAAAACATGTTATTTGTATAATATATCATACTTGTGTTTTATTAAAATTTCTTTTAAATTTTTTTCTGTTCTCAGTTTTTTGGGCATATCCGGTCGACCGACCCGGTCGACCGCTGTTGCTGTCAGTGGTCTCGGGTTTTCTGGGTCGACCGACCCGGTCGACCGCTGTAGCTCTCAGAGCTCTCGGGATTTCTGGGTCGACCGACCCGGTCGACCGCTCTGAGTTGCAGAGCTCTCGGGTTTTCTGGGTCGACCGACCGGTCGACCGTTCATCGTATTCAGCCCTAAAACTCTATTTATTTGACTTTTTCTCTCTCTCTCACACTCGCAGCCGACGAACCCGACGTCTCCTCTCCTCAAAATTTTCTCTAAATCTCTAATCTCTCAACCATTTTCAAATCCTTTCTAAACCCACTTATATTTCCATCTTCAAGTGCTGGATCTTCGATTTCAGGACTTCCTCTCCGCTGGATTCGAAGTATTTCAGATTTTTCTGTTCTAGGATTTTGTTCTTTAGTTCCCAGGTAAAAATCCGATTTTTACTTCTGTTCTTTACATCTAGCTTTAAGATCTACTTCCTATTGTCAAGATTTTAGGTCTCTAAGTTCTTAGATCAAGCCCTAAACCACTTTGACCTAAAAATCATCTTTTTATTCAAAAATGTCTAAAAGAACTAGGTCTGAAAAGGGTAAATCTGTTGCTCAACCCTCTTCATATGTCCCCAAGCCCAAACGACCTTTCATTAATGAGGTTGCTGAAAATCGGTTCATTAATCTTTCCAAGAGGAACATCAATTCGGGGAGATATGTCGTTATACAAGATTTTGAACACTTGGACATTCCCCAAATCCTGCAGAACAACTCCTTAAATGATTTCTTGACCATCAAAGAACAAGTCTATACATCTCTCGTTCCCTATTTCTATACTAATTTCTCTTTTGATGGAAACCGTATCTTTTCTAGAGTCCTAGGTAGGAACATTGACCTTAGCATTGGTCAGTTTGCTGACATTCTACATCTCTCCACTGTTGGAGCTGATGTCTACACCCATGACCTTCATGATTTTGAGTTTCCAGAGGGTGAGTCTGCGCTCACCGCATCCACTTTGATCCACGGGGATAACAACCCTGGTTTGGTGAGGAATGAAGTTGTGAGTAGATTCACCCTCACATCTCAGGTCCTTGCCAAAATCATTTTCTTTAACATTGTCCCTAAATCTGGTGAGTACAGCCATGCTAGGGGTCCTGTTCCATTGATCATCTATTGCCTTCTGCGAGGCATTAAGATAAATGTTCCCCGTATCATAGCTTCTCATATGGCATCCGACCAGATTCGCATGTCGGGTAGGAGCTTGCCCTATGGCATGTTGATTACACATCTTCTTAAAGCTCTAAATTTTGATCTCTATCTGAGTCTCCTGATGATCCTCTAATAAACATTGACGGAGTTCTCTTGAAGAGGATGGAAGCCCAGTTGCGTCGACACGCTCCTGAGCAACCTCCTGTTCCTCCTGCTACCCCAGGGTCTTCTTCGGCCCCAGGGACATCATCTGCTTCTGCCCCTGTTTTACCTCCAGACCTTCAGTCTCTTATTTCCTCAGAGGTACGCTCTCAGTTCGAGGCACACCAGGCTTGGATTGAGCAGCGTGATGCAGCGCTTCGTGCAGAGATGGACGCACGATTCCAGCGCGAGGCAGATTCTCGTACGGTGATGGACTCACGTATCCAAGGAATTCGTAATGATATGTCCTATTTTGCTGACTCCATGAGATTCATGGATACGCAATTTGAGGCACTCTTTACAAAAATCAAAATGCTTGTTCCTGATCCCACTTCCATTGCTCGTCCACTTCCCTCCACTGGCCCTCCATTTCCCACCAGAGCTCGTTCATCTGTTCCTCCACCTCGGACTAAAGTTGACGGCATTGATCCAGAGGAGGTGGCAGCTTCTTCTTCTTCTTCTTCGGAGGAAGACGATGATGGTGACAAGAAGATGGATGCTGCAGAGAGTTCGTCTGAGGACGAGGAAGATGAGGAAGACGATGAGGACGACGATGCTGCTAGTGCCAAGTGATGAGAGTGACCTCCCCTTATTTGATGATGTCAAAAAGGGGGAGAGTTATTTGTTGAGAGACATATTTTGTGTTTTGCTTTTGTTTGGACATGTATTTCTGTTATGTTTTGTGGACATGTATCTTTTCCTTATATGTATCGTTTCTTTATGTCATATATGAAATCATGTTTTCATCCTTATTTATGACATGAAAATTGTTGGCATGGACATGTGTATTATCACTTGATGTTTATCATTTATCATTTGCCATATTTATCCATGCCTGAGTATGATTTTTATTATATGCATGTGTTGAGGGGAGCTTCATTTAAAGTCTCTACCCAAAATATTTGTGATAACTAAATATGTTTTGTCATCATCAAAAAGGGGGAGATTGTTGGCCCAAAGGCCATTAGCCCTATATCTTGATGGATATTTTGATGATAACAAACCATATCTAGTTATATATTTAACAAGTTTTGTTTAAAAGAATTTCAAGTTAAACAGGTTGATTTGACGGCTCCACAATCAAGACTCACAAGTTTGAATGCCGCCAAAAGATTTGCATTCTCAAGCCAAGCACAATAGGAAGCTTCGGAATCAAGATCTTAAAGAAAAGACCAAGTCAAGATCAAGACTATGAAGAAATTCCAAGATTTGTATTTTGATCTTCATTTTAGATATTTTGTCAAAACCTAGATGTTAGAAGTAGATTTATGGGATTGTCACTTACACACACTTTAGTTGATATATGGCTTCAAAAACAATTTCAAATTCTATTTCCAAACTTAGTTTTATAGCTAATATGTTTTTCGGAAATTGTTTTAGAAACTCTTAGTTTTTGGAAAAACCGATTTTTGAGAAAAACAAGTTTTTATCAAAGAGAAACTTTATCAAAATGTTTTAACATGATAGAGTTATGACATATGCTCATACTCTATGTTTTACAAGGTCCAAAACATTCAAACCCAAGACCAAATCCAAAACCCTGGTTTCAGGTTTCTGGAAGTTCTGATTTTTCAGAACTGACAGAAACCGGTCGACCGTCCCGGTCGACCGACGTACACGCTGTGCATGTGTGTACGTCGGCCGACCGCTCCGTCGACCGGAGCACTTACAGTGCTCTCTGTTTGTTCCGGTCGACCGGGACGGTCGACCGTAGTCCCCCAATGGCCAAAAATATGACCGTTGGCGGTCGACCGGCCCGGTCGACCGGCTGCTGTCAGAACTTCTGACAGACTCCAACAGCTCTATTTTTTCTGACAGATTTTGTTGGGATCTCACCCCAACGAATCTCTCTTGCTGTTTTACCCAGTTTTTCAACCCCTATAAATAGAGGGTCACTTCAACATGATAAGACAACAATTGCTAAACATTTTACAAGAGATTTTCATAAGATTTCAAGTCTTCATTTTAGAAAAGATTTTCAAAGCCAAAATTTCCATACACCCATTTGAAGCCTATTCCTCTACTTCTCTCTAGTTTTTGCACTACACAATCCCAAATTTCTACATCTACATCTTGGTTATAGGATTGTGCAAGTGAGCTATTTTGTGATCAAGTGTGATCATTTTCTTCTTGAGCGAAGTTGTAGAGGCATCGGCCTCAAGGCGAGCTAGTGTGCTCCGGGTGGTGTTGCGGCATCACAAGTGAACGGACAAGTGTGTCCTTGTATTGGTGATCCAGTGGGATCTTCAATAGTGGAAATCCTTCAAGTGTGAAGGCGGGGACGTAGAGCGTGGCTCGAACCTCGGAAACATATCTGCATGTTTGTGTTTGCTCAAATCTCTTTAAACTCTAAACTCTTTAATTCTTGCACTATTGATTGCTTCATTTATTGCAAGTCTTTTATTTGAGCTAATTGTGATAGTTGTATTTTAAATTCCGCATTTGTGCCATTTACATATAGCCATCACCTATTCACCCCCCCCTCTAGGTGATTTCAACCGTTGCAACTGTTGATGGGTTCGGACCAATCTGCCCCTCCCGGAGCGCTGTAAATAGCGCTCCGTTCTCTCATTCTAAAACAACAAACGAAAACTCTCTCTCACTCTGCGTTCTGAACTGGAAGTGAAGTTCTGCGTTCTTAACTGGGAAGTGAAGTTCTGAAGTAACTTCCAACGAGAAGTGGGAAATTCAGTTTCCGAAGCGACTTCCAAAAGAGATTCTGCAAAAAATTCATTCTGAAAGAGGGCTCAGAAAATTCAACAGATTCTTTAATAGAATTGTTGTCTGAATCTACGACTTCCGAAGAAGAATATTCTTCAACCTTCTTTCTTCCTCTACAGTGGGTGCTCCTTCAAACTAAAAGGCAAATATTCTCCCGAGATTTGTCTTTGTCCCGCTGCTTCAACAATCCTGTGAAGGTACAGGTTAACTACGGTTCGACCGTACGGTGATTTGGTAGTGCTATCCAAATACCGTGAAGGAGTGTTCTATCTTGGGAGACAAGCGTCCAGTAACCCGTTAGCACCGGTGCGGGGGACGTAATTGTCTTAAGGAGATTCGCTCTAAGCGTACCTCACTCCAAGTACTGTATAAGTGAATTAATTTCTTTATACAGGGGATATACTGATATTCAGTATATTGAGACTAATTTATATCAGTCTAATTGGTGTTTAACCAAGGAAGGAAATTGAAAGGTGGTTCTTAAATTAAGGAACGTTCTATTGAACGGAAAACCTCTCACCTGATATTTACCGACCTGACCAATTAGATTTTTGATATTTTAGTGATATTGATTAATTGTCAGATTAATCCCAGAATCCAACATTCTTTATGTCAAGTAAAATGAAATGAGTCACATTAGGAAAAATATCTTACATTGAGATCTTGTACACAAGTATTGGTTACTGTTTCTAGTGTTTGTTGCTACAACAGGGGTTTGGATTATGAAATGTCTTAAATTTAAAGTTGCGCAACAATTTTTATTATAAAAACAAACAAATAACAAAAAATAAATAAAAATTGATAGACAAAACAATTTTAGAAATAAAAAAAAGTGATCATTTTTATAAAATTACAAATTGAGGCGGTAGTAATCTTATTTTTTTTTCAACCATAATCAACAGGAAGAATTAAATATTGATGTTATACAAGTATTATCATCAGTAACTCTTTTCTGTTGTACTACACATAAGATCCAAGTCACATTAAATTAGAATCACTCAGCATGGGAAGTCCTCACGCCAAACACATCTCTTGTTGATTTTTCATGATAAGATAAATCACAATTTCTTTTGTTTCAATTTAAACTAGTTCTACACATTTTGAATTATAGATTCTTCAAATAAACTAATTTTCAGGAAAATTTTCAACAAAATCTCCGAAAAATCTTAACTCAATTTATTTGATTTTTTTTCATGTCAGAGTATATTTACTGTTATAATATAATTATCCTCAGACTTCGCTCCTGACTTCACCATTCATCTGCTGTTTCTTTATCAGTATGATGGTTATATCCAATATCTCACTAGTTCTATAGATAATACTAATCTCATTTAAAAAAAGAAAAGAAAAAAGAAAACTTGATACCTAGAAATTAAGGGCCAATTTCAAGGAGCTAGGTTATTAGTGTTTCTACTGGACGATAGAAATATGATGGGAGAACTTTTACTCTTGACGGAAGATTTCTCCATTGGTTATCGAACTTATAAAACAAGCACGGTTATTCTAAGTGCATGAACAAAGATTCTTCTCACGATAAAAGGGTATTCCCAGCTCTAGCAATGAATTAAAACTTAGAATTAAGATGGATTAAATAGTAACTATTAAAAAAAAATTCTTGCTTTGTTATTAATAGTTACTGTAGTTTGTACAAAACATGACATATTGCATCGTGAGAGCCCATGCAGTATAATTATTAAATCGTGTGTTACAAAATACGGGTATTACAAAGATTATATTGCATCGTGAGAGCCCATGCAGTATAATTCTCAACGCCATAGAGTTGGACATTGAAAATAGGAAAATTAAACAATCCTTTCTTATCTATCAGAGGATTAATCTGATCAGAGGGTACAATTAGAGAGAATGAGAGGGTATGTCTGATCAGACGACACAATTAGAGACAGCGAAAGGGAATGTGATCTGAATAACGCGCAATCTGATTGGGGAGGGTAGCGCGATCAGAGAGAGCAAGGGAGAATAAGGCTGATCTGGTTGAGACAAAGGTGGCACTATCTGAATGAGACAACAATCTCGGGAGGCGTGCCCCTGAGGTGCGAATCAAAGAAGACATGCTCTCTGGTCGAGAGAGGACGGCGCAAAAGATCCAACAAGGTCGACATGAGCAGAGGTCGAAAAAAGAAATCGGGAGAGGGCGATGAAGCTCGAGGTCGACACGAGCAGATATCAGCAATAGAGAACATGAGAGGGCGACGAAGCTCCAGATGCGAAAGGGTGGCACGGCAGAAACAGATATGGAGGGCGGCGCGCTGGAGAAGACAACTGGGTTGCGGTTAGGGTTTTTTTAGGCTTTGATACCATGATAAATTGGAGAAAGGTAAATTTCTGTATATTGATTCACCAAACAATTACATCAATATATAAAAGTGTGGAGAGAAAAATAAGGAAACTATACACGTTCATATACAATATACCACATGCCTATATAGAGGAAAATAAGAAAACTATACATGTTCAGATACATGTAACACATGCATATATACATGTAGGTTAACAATAGAGGTTCTTTCATACATAGTAGTCCTAAAACTACTCAAAGTTTAATAAAGAAAAAAAATAAAATAGAAGTCCTAAATTACTCAAATCAAATTAAAAAATAAAATAAAAGGAATGAAAGTTCTACAGTGACCCAAACTATTAGAAAACAAAGAATGAAAATAAAACAAATTGCTAGAAAGTTACTAAATATGGCTCAAAATCCTTCCTAATTGTCACTGAAGTTTCAAATATTCATAATTTCTGCATATGAAGTTTAGTTTTTATTTTTGAAGATATGTTGGAATCCTCTTTTCATCATCTTTATACAAGAATTTAGATATCAAAAACTTGAAACTATTATAGTTCTCAAATTTGGTGATCCCTCATGCATTCCCTCTCCTCATCCACAATTAATCGTGGTCAGTGTTGGGCCTTCCCTTGTTTCAAAGATGTGATCATTTCATAGGCTTGACAAACTCGAGATCGGTCATTCAATGACTAGCAGTCGAGCATAACCAAAATTAAACCTTAGTTAAATAACTGAACATGTCTCTATTATTATGATGCACTTCATTAGAGAAAGGGGCATTTGAGTAGTTCTTAAACTTTGAAGAAAGTTACATTAAAATCTCTAAAATCTCCACAAAATCTTAATATCCATTTGAAAGATCTGCACTATGATATATTTATCCATTGAATTAGCCCTCGAGAGCATATCATTCTTTTTGTCAATCTTCGATTATTCTTAATTTTTGTTTCAAACTTGATTCTTTTTTTTAGTATAAGGCCTGTTTGGTTAAGGGTGGAAGTGAGGAAGTGAAGAAGTGAAGAAGTGGTAATAATTCCCTTTGGAACTTGGGAATTGGTTAGTAAGTTTTCCGGTGTTTGGATGTTGTTGGGAAGTGTGGTTTGAAAAATATTATGTCTTTTCCAGTGTTTGGATGGTAATGTGGAAGTGAAAGTAAAAAAGTTGACCACAAAGTTGACCGCAAACTAATATTAAAAAAAAATTAATTAAGAAAAATAAAAATAGAATGCAAGTGAGATTTATATGATCGAAAAATTAACTGTTTTGTACTACAACTTATTACAAATGAGATTTATATGACCACAAAATTAACTGTAGCACTCTGAAAGTGAGAAAATAGTTGTGTAAAAGAGAAAAGAGAAAAGGAAAATATTATGGGAGATAATACTAATCTCATTTTTGAATGAAGCGAAACTTGATAACTAGAATACAAGGGTCATTTAATATTTTAATCAAATTCCAAGGAGATAGGTCATTGTTCCCACTAGACGATGGAAATATTATGGGAGAACTTTTAATTTTCGTAGAAAAATTTCTCCATTGGTTATCCAACTTATAGAACAAGTATGGTCATATGAGGGGCATGAACAAAGATTCTTGTCATGATAAAAGATATTTCCTGCTCTAGAAATAGATTAAAACTTATAATTAAGTTGGATTAAAGTGTAAAAATTAACGTATATATTTGATAAGTTAACATGGATATTCTTTTTTCCTTTGCAGTAACAGTGTCTGTACAAAACATATGCAGTCTCAAGAAGTTATGCCTCAAAGCACAGCTTGTTGTTGGAAGGCAGTTGGTACAACTTGTCTCATATACCGTCTAGCTCAATGGCAAACAGATTGAGAAAGGAAGTAAGAGTTCTTAGGTTCAACACTGATACGATTTTTATTTTGAAAAAAAAATAAAATAATAACTTAGTCCCATACATGTAGTGAATTGAGATGGATGTTTGAATATATAGCTAATTTTCAAACTGGGGCAGATCTAAAGGGTCTGGCAGAGGCTATACATCACCCGACTGAAGAAGTATTTCCCTTTTGCATATAACACCTGATTTTAAAGTTCATTATTTTTGTTATTAGCGAAGCTTCTTGGACTTAGTAGAATGCGATTTCTTTTTCTCTTACAAAAGATTTTTGTTTCTCCAATTATGTTTTCTTCCACTACAAAGTTTTCTTCTTACTTTGGAGTATGCTCAGTAGAAGGGTAATCTTTTCTTCTGTTTTTGGAGAATGTTACAAAAAAAAAAAAAAAAAACTTTCTTTTTCTTTCTGTCTTTGAACTTTCTGTCTTTGAATAATATTAAAGTGAAGGAATTCTTTAGTTCTTCCCATCTATTATACATAGCATATGAAACTAAAAATGTTTTTAGTTTGCTTCAAATTATACTACATTCTTTTTTCAAAACAGGTCAGGACTACTGATCGTCACAAATATCTCTCACCTACTTTTATTATTTATGTTTACAGCTCCAACTCTTTTATTTTATTCATTAGATTATTTTACAATATATTGGTTACTTCCAATGTCTCAATAAACGCTATTGTTGTTGAACGGGCGAAGTATATCTTATATCTCTAGAAGTCTTGAAACGAATAGTGTTATGCAACTTCTAAAATTTATGGCTGTTCATTCTTAATGCATGAATTTCTCATCAACGTGAAGGCAATTCTATATAAGAAAATAGAACATTGCGATCAGTAATATTTGGATGCATTATTTTGATGTTCACATAATGAGGATGACCATTCTATTTGGATTCATGCTATTTGGATTTCTCAAATTGAACTTGTTGGCCTGGGCTTAAAATATTGCACGCGATCCAATCTGTGGATCGAAAGCCCATTATTCTATATGGGCGGGTCTGAGTCGGATCTTGAACCCACATTTCAATTACATGTTCATTATTGCAAATAACTCCAACACAAATCATAAAAGGAGATTAAAAAAAAAAAAAACTTTGTATTTTTAACTTCTCTCTTTTTTGTGCAAGATCTGCAGCTGGGTCTCATGGGCCGGATTGATGCGAAGCTGGGCTGCTTGAAGCCTCCTTGATCCAACAAGAGTAATTAATCTGCACAAGACAATTCTTATACGTATTTGGGCATGTATTCAGTCATATATTTGATTATTTTTAACAAAATTTAAGTAGGTGGTGTAAAGATAAAGTCATTTAGTTTTGTTTTTTTTTTTAATTTGGTACTCTACGGCCTAATTTGGTAACACTAGTGTAAGGAGCTAACACTTGCCAAACGATCAATTTCACCAAGAGTTATTTATAGGTTGCAAGGAGAAAGGTATATAATTACAAAGTTTTTTTCTCTATAAAATTATACAATTTTCCCCCTATATTTTGGAAGTAAATGCTTAATTCTTACACCGCCTTTGATTTGAAGTAAACATGTTTATTTCTTAATACTTCTTTATACTTCTTTTATTAACAATATTATGTTCTTTTCTATTCTATGTGAACTTTCGTTCACAATATTTAAGAAAGCCACAAAATTTGCAGGAGTATTTCTGTGGTTGCATCACATATGGATTGCACATAACATAAACGGAAAACAAATAACAAACAAGAAGCTTTTATGCATTTGAGACATTATAACTTAAATTAAATAGTCTCTATTCTATGAAATTGTAATCTATTTTATTCTTGCAAATAGTCTAGTCTAATTTAGCCTGCATGAGTTGAGGGTCAGAAATCAATTTCTGATAAACTTTAATCAAATCTTATTTATTCATTTATATGGCTTATTCATTAATTTACTCTATTCTATTATATGTATTATTTATGTCACGTAAAATGAAATGAGTCACATTAGAAAAAATATCTTACATTGAGATCTTGTACACAAGTATTGATTGGTTACTTTTTCTAGTGTTTGTTACTCCAACAGGAGTTTGGATTATGAAATGTCTTAAATTTAAAGTTGTGCAACAACTTTTATTATAAAAACAAACAAATAACAAAAAAGAAATAAAAATTGATAGACAAAACAATTTTATAAATAAAAAAGTGATTATTCTTATAAAATTACAAATTGAAATTAATCTTAATTTTCTTTTTTCAACCATAATCAGCAGGAGAAGAATTAAATATTGATGTTATACAAGTATTATCATCAGTAACTCTTTTTGTTGTACTTCACATAAGTTCCAAGTTACATTAAATTAGAATCCCTCGGCATGGGAAGTCCTCACGCCAAACATATGTCTTGTTGATTTTTTATGATAAGATAAATCACCATTACTTTTTTTTTCAACTTAAACTAGTTCCACACATTTTGAATTATAGGTCCTTCAAATATACTAATTTTCAGGAAAATTTTCAACAAATCTCCAGAAAATCTTAACTCAATTTATTTAATTTTTTTTCATGTCAGGGCATATTTACTGTCATAATATAATTATCCTCCCACTTCGCTCCTGACTTTGATTTTACTCATTCTGAATGATCAAGTCATCTGCTGTTTCTTTATCAGTATGATGGTTACATCCAATGTCTCACCAGTTCTATAGATAATACTAATCTCATTTAAAAAAAGAAAAGCAAAAAAGAAAACTTGATACCTATCATTAGTGTTTCTACTGGACGATAGAAATATGATGGGAGAACTTTTACTCTTGACAGAAGATTTCTCCATTGGTTATTGAACTTATAAAACAAGCATGGTCATTCTAAGTGCATGAACAAAGCTTCTTATCACGATAAAAGGGTATTCCCAGCTCTAGCAATGGATTAAAACTTAGAATTAAGATGAATTAAAGAGTAACTATTAACAAAAAAATTCTTGCTTTGTTATCAGTAGTGACTGTAGTTTGTACAAAATATACATATATACTCTCATACATGGCTCAAAGAGATCATGCCTCTATAGCCAATGTCTTATAAGGTAGTTGTCAAAACATTAAAAGTCCATTAGTTTTTTATGTTTTTTTTTAATAAAATATTACTTTTATATTCTCATTAAGTTTTTTTCCTTCTAAAATAGCTACTGTTCTCTCAAAAAGAAGGATTGATCATACAAAATTTCATGCATAAAAAGTATTCGAACGGTAACAAATGTATAAATTAAGACATTAAAACAGAAAATCATGGGTATAAACTTGTGTATATTGCCCCTTTCCCAGATGTAGAGAAAACATTATTGGATAATTATCATGCTATTTAGTGATAAAAACTTAGAAAGTTTGGAAAGTAGAGAAAAATATCTCTAAAAGTTTATAGAAATAAAAGTCTACTACAAACTATTGAAAGGTATTTGTCGGTTCTCTCATACATAATAGTTCAAAAACTACTCAAACTCTAATCTACATTATTATTAAAATACTGCTATAAACGACACTAGTTGGAAAAAAATTCGTCTATCAATTTTGACCTAAAGAAGAAAATAAACTATTTAATCTGAAAACTTTAGCTATAATATAATTAGATATGACTATTTAGTAACTTTTTATTTTTAACTGAAAAATATTGTTTTAAAATTTATTTTCTTTGTGAGTCTCAACAATATAGTTTTTGATTTTTTTTTTGGTTTGCTTTCCCCTCTCTCTCTCTCTCAGACTCTTCCCTAACAAATGTCTATCTCTATTTTATATTTTTATTTGAAACACCTACTCCTTAATTAAGATGCAATCCATTAGATAATAGATAGATAAATCAAAAACATTCAAATAGTTTATATAGGAATAAAAGTTAACAGGAAGATATAAATTTCTCATTGCAAATAATAAAATCTTATGTTTAGAAGAAAAAAACCTAAGTATGTTTAATTAAGTTTAGAAAAATTGTATCAAGTATAAAAATCACTGAAAATATTAGCATCTTATTTAAACTATTATTGAAGATAATTAAATATAAATCAATATATTGTACCTCTAACTAATAAATACTAAACTAACATATTAATACAAAATGTTAATTTCCCAAAAATAAGCAAGCATATATTTTTTGAGGCTCATAACATATATCGATACTTTGGAAAAATTAATGTCAAATGTATAATTTATCAAATTTTCTTTTTTATATCTTATTTCTTTTTTGATAAACGCATGATAACTTTGAACTTTTAATATATATTTTTATGTCTTTTAAATATAGACACACACTCTATTTCATGCTTAAATTTATACATACTTTAATGTAACATCAATTTTCTTAATGCCTTGTGGTAGTGGTGCAGATAAATCATGGTTTTTTATAAAGAATAATACGATATTTATATTAAAAGATAATGATTATTTAGTAATAACAGTTATAATAAATGCATAATTATATTTCGTTACTAATTTATTTTTAATCCTTTTTTAACGTGCATAGCACGTGCCAAGCATTAAAGAAAAACAAAAAAACTTTAAAATGTTCAAAATGTAATAAGAAGAAAAAAAATATAGAATGTCCTATAATATATGATGACTCAAACTTTTAAAGAAAAAAAGAGAGAATAAAACAAATTGACAGAAAGTCGCACTTTTCAAATGAATTCTAATTATGACAAATTTTTGTTCTTTAGCATAATTACAAAATTTATAGATCTACACTATATTTGAAACAACCATTTATTTGTTGTTCCGCTAAAAAAGAATTAGTTGAAGTCGAGGGATTTCTACAAATACAGGATCAAGAAAAGTATTAGTATTAGATCTATGTAACTTGGGATTCTATTTGGTAGGGTCGGGATAAAGTTTTTAGACAGAAGAGCATATCATAATTTTCATTGACTGAGATTGGGTGTATCAAACAAAAGTATGTATGTAACTCTTTAATCATGGACAGCAAAAAAAGTCATATCACTTGCAAAATTCCATCAAGCTTTGAATCTTGCTTACTTTCACATGTGAACTCTATTTTCTTCATGTTCAGGGTGCATAAAAACCCTATTTTCTTCCTCTTCCTCTTGGAACTCAGAAATAGAATGTTGATTGTCACAAGAGAGTAAATTTGAAGTGCAGAGGTATCACTCATAACTTTAACTCCTAAAAATTTCACACTGTGGATTTAAAAATACCAGCTCTTTTGAATTTTTCATCAAGCATGCTCCTGTTGGCATTTGACTCAGTTCAATAGACTCAAATGAGTTGTCTCTTCAATTAAGTTCAGTAAATTTATAAATAGATGATTTTTGAATCAACAGTTGCAACGGTTCCCTACCAGGCTTGGTTCTTTTTGAATCAGGTCTCACGGGTATGGGTTACAAGCATACCCACCCCCGCCAACGGCTGTCTGTAAAGCGGTTGGACGGTTGCGACGGTTGAACCGAACCGTTGCAACGATTCAGACCGAACCGTTGCAACTGTTGATGGGTTCGGACCAATCTGCCCCTCCCGGAGCGCTATAAATAGCGCTCCGTTCTCTCATTCTAAAACAACAAACGAAAACTCTCTCTCTCACTCTGCGTTCTGAACTGGAAGTGAGTTCTGCGTTCTGAACTGCGAAGTGAAGTTCTGAAGTAACTTTCAACGAGAAGTGGGAAATTCAGTTTCTGAAGCGACTTCCAAAAGAGATTCTGCAAAAAATTCATTCTGAAAGAGGGCTCAGAAAATTCAACAGATTCTTTAATAGAATTGTTGTCTGAATCTGCGACTTCCGAAGAAGAATATTCTTCAACCTTCCTTCTTCCTCTACAGTGGGTGCTCCTTCAAACTAAAAGGCAAATATTCTCCCGAGATTTGTCTTTGTCCCGCTGCTTCAACAATCCTGTGAAGGTACAGGTTAACTACGGTTCGACCATACGGTGATTTGGTAGTGCTATCCAAATACCGTGAAGGAGTGTTGTATCTTGGGAGACAAGCGTCCAGTAACCCGTTAGCACCGGTGCGGGGGACGTAATTGTCTTAAGGAGATTCGCTCTAAGCGTACCTCACTCCAAGTACTGTATAAGTGAATTAATTTCTTTATACAGGGGATATACTGATATTCAGTATATTGAGACTAATTTATATCAGTCTAATTGGTGTTTAACCAAGGAAGGAAATTGAAAGGTGGTTCTTAAATTAAGGAACGTTCTATTGAACGGAAAACCTCTCACCTGATATTTACCGACCTGGCCAATTAGATTGTTGATATTTTAGTGATATTGATTAATTGTCAGATTAATCCCAGAATCCAACATTCTTTATGTCAAGTAAAATGAAATGAGTCACATTAGGAAAAATATCTTACATTGAGATCTTGTACACAAGTATTGGTTACTGTTTCTAGTGTTTGATGCTACAACAGGAGTTTGGATTATGAAATGTCTTAAATTTAAAGTTGCGCAACAATTTTTTATTATAAAAACAAACAAATAACAAAAAATAAATAAAATTGATAGACAAAACAATTTTAGAAATAAAAAAAAGTGATCATTTTTATAAAATTACAAATTGAGGCGGTAGTAATCTTTTTTTTTTTTTTTCAACCATAATCAACAGGATGAATTAAATATTGATGTTATACAAGTATTATCATCAGTAACTCTTTTCTGTTGTACTACACATAAGATCCAAGTCACATTAAATTAGAATCACTCAGCATGGGAAGTCCTCACGCCAACACATCTCTTTTTGATTTTTCATGATAAGATAAATCACCATTTCTTTTGTTTCAATTTAAACTAGTTCTACACATTTTGAATTATAGATTCTTCAAATAAACTAATTTTCAGGAAAATTTTCAACAAAATCTCTGAAAAATCTTAACTCAATTTATTTGATTTTTTTTCATGTCAGAGCATATTTACTGTTATAATATAATTATCCTCAGACTTCGCTCCTGACTTCGATTTTGCTCCTTCTGAATGACCAAGTCATCTGCTGTTTCTTTATCAGTATGATCGTTATATCCAATATCTCACTAGTTCTATAGATAATACTAATCTCATTTAAAAAAAGAAAAGAAAAGAAAACTTGATACCTAGAAATTAAGGGCCAATTTCAAGGAGCTAGGTTATTAGTGTTTCTACTGGACGATAGAAATATGATGGGAGAACTTTTACTCTTGACGGAAGATTTCTCCATTGGTTATCGAACTTATAAAACAAGCACGGTTATTCTAAGTGCATGAACAAAGATTCTTCTCACGATAAAAGGGTATTCCCAGCTCTAGCAATGAATTAAAACTTAGAATTAAGATGGATTAAATAGTAACTATTAAAAAAAAATTCTTGCTTTGTTATTAATAGTTACTGTAGTTTGTACAAAACATGACATATATAGTCTCATACAAATGGCTCGAAGAGATCATGCCTCTATAGCCAATGTCTTATAAGGTGGTTGGCAAAACATTAAAAGTACATTAGTTTTGTATGTTTTTTTAAATAAAATATTACTTTTATATTCTTATTAAGTTTTTTTCCTTCTAAAATAGCTACTGTTCTCTTAAAAAGTAGGATTGATCGTACAAAATTTCATGCATAAAAAGTATTGGAAAGGTAACAAATGTATAAATTAAGACATTAAAACAGAAAATCATGGGTATAAACTTGTGCATATTGCCCCTTTCCCAGATGTAGAGAAAACATTATTGGATAATTATCATGCTATTTAGTGATAAAAACTTAGAAAGTTAGGAAAGTAGAGAAAATATCTCTAAAAGTTTATAGAAATAAAAGTCTACTACAAACTACTGAAACGTATTTGTCGGTTCTCTCATACATAATAGTTCAAAAACTACTCAAACTCTAATGTACATTATTATTAAAATACTGCTATAAATGACACTAGTTGGAAAAAAAATTCTTCTATCAATTTTGACCTAAAGAAGAAAATAAACTATTTAATCTGAAAACTTTAACTATAATATAATTAGATATGACTATTTAGTAACTTTTTATTTTTAACTGAAAAAATATTGTTTTAAAATTTTTTTTCTTTCTGAGTCTCAATAATATAGTTTTAATTTTTTTTTTGTGATCATTTCTTATCTTTATCCAACAACACTCTCTCTCTCTCTCACTCTCTCATACACACACACACACAAACTTTTCCTATCAAATGTCTATCTCTATTTTATATTTTTATTTGAAACCACCTACTCCTTAATTAAGATGCAATCCATTAGATAATAGACAGATAAATCTAAAACATTCAAATAGTTATATAGGAATAAAAGTTAACAGAAAGATATAAATTTCTCATTACAAATAATAAAATCTTATTTTTAGAAGAAACAAACCCATAAGTATGTTTAGTTAAGTTTAGAAAAATTGAATCAAGTATAAAAATCACTGAAAATATTAGCATCTTATTTACACTATTATTGAAGATAATTAAATATAAATCAGTAAATTGTACCTCTAACTAATAAATACTAAACTAACATATTAACATACAAAATGTTAATTTCCCAAAAATAAGCATACATATATCTTTTGAGGCTCATAACATATATCGATATTTTTATCAAATTTTCTTTTTTATATCTTATTTCTTTTTTGATAAACACATGATAACTTTGAACTTTTAATATATATTTTATCTCTTTTAAATACACACACTCTATTTCATGCTTAAATTTATACAAACTTTAATGTAACATCAATTTTCTTAATGCCTTGTGGTAGTGGTGTAGATAAATCATGGTTTTTTTATAAAGATTAATACAATATTTATATTAAAAGACAATGATTATTTAGCAATAACAGTTATAATAAATGCATAATTATATTTCATTTCTAATTTATTTTTAATCCTTTTTTAACGTGCATAGCACGTGCCAAGTATTAAAGAAAAACAAAAAAATCTTTCAAATGTTCAAAATGTAATAAGAAGAAAAAAATATAGAAAGTCCTATAATATATGATGACTCAAACTTTTGAAAGAAAAAAAGAGAGAATAAAACAAATTGACAGAAAGTCGCACTTTCAAATGAATTCTAATTATGACAAATTTTTGTTCATTAGCATAATTACAAAATTTTTGAAACTGATACAGAATTTATGGATCTACACTATATTTGAAACAACCAATTTATTTGTTGTTCTGCTAAAATGAATTAGTTGAAGTCGAGGGATTTCTACAAATACAAGATCAAGAAAAGTATTAGTATTAGATCTATGTAACTTGGGATTCTATTTGCTAGGGTCGGGATAAAGTTTTTAGATAGAGGAGCATATCATGATTTTCATTGACTAAGATTGGGTATACTAAGCAAAAGTATATATGTAAAACTTTGATCACGGACAGCAAAAAAGTCATATCACTTGCAAAATTTCCATCAAGCTTTGAATCTTTCTTACTTTCACATGTGAACTCTATTTTCTTCATGTTCAGGGTGCATAAGAACCCTATTTTCTTCCTCTTCCTCTTGGAACTCAGAAATAGAATGTTGATTGTCACAAGAGAGTAAATTTGAAGTGCAGAGGCATCATTCATAACATTAACTCCTAAAAGTTTCACATTGTGGATATAGAAATACAAGCTCTTTTGAATTTTTCATCAAGCATGCTCCTGTTGGCAGTTGACTCAGTTCAATAGACTCAAATGAGTAGTCTCTTCAATTAAGTTCAGTAAATTTATAAAGAGATGATTTTACTTGAACCTTTCACAATCTCCATCATGCTCTCCTTTTTTGACATGTCATTGAACATCTTCTTTGGGCAATTTTTAGTGGAAATCTAAATGATTGAAGTCATGCTCAACTCCATTCATCTACGTAAAAACAATTTGTATCATTTTTAGAATATAAATATAATACCCTCTAACTCTCACCACAACTTTAGAGTTTGGTTGTAGTGGAGGGTCTTTAATAGGGTATCAAGTAACACGTGCTCAATTTTCATTAGATGCACATTTAAAAGCTAGACTTAAAAACAAAAGTGTCACCGCATAGAAGCGCAGATTCGACGCAAGAAAAAGTGCACTTGACCTAGAGGGACGTGCGAGAACATAAATATAATACCCTCAACATTTACCACAACTTCAGAATTTTTGATACAGTGAAAGGGTCTTTGATATCCTTATATTCGTCACTATTATCATACATAGTCCAAATAATACACAATTCAAATAATTTTATACAAAAAAATCTTCATCAAGATTTGAGACTTTTATCCCATCATCCTTACTGATGCTATTATTATTTGCAATTGTCAAATCACAACAAGGTGAGACATTGAGTTGGTCATCACATCTCCCTTGTTATCTTTGCTCTTCCTTCACAGGTTTTTGACAACATATATAACTTCATGTTGTATGTCTCTGCTACTGATCTATTGACCTCTCAGTTATGAAATTGTTGATACAAGCTCTACTTATAACTTGGAGATGACATTAGACAAGTGATACAGATTACTTACTTCGCTCTAGGATTTCATAGAATAAGTTTAAATTCTCAACTTTGCATTTCCAAACAAGAAAACCTTCCTATTAATGTGACTTGAAAAGAAAAGATCTTTGATTCACTAATATTACTCTTGATCTTCAAATCCTCTTATTGGTTGATCGTCCTTATCGAGAAACTTGTCCTTTAAATCAGAATCATCTCTGAGAATTAACGTTTTTTTTTGTTTTTTTCTGAATTGTTGTTTCTATCATAACAATTGAGAGGATTATCGCTTGATGAGAGCCTCACTAACATTGTCGTTATCATTTATCAATGCTTTCAGCTATTAGAACAAGAGGAAAACCTATATCTCTAAAATTTTAATAAGGTAAAGAAAGCTGCTGCAAATTATTCGAAGGTGGTTTTATATAGACTCTCATACACATTAGTCCTAAAACTACTAAAAGTTTAATAAAGAACATAAAATAAGAGTTCTAAAAAATTACTCAAACTCAAATAAAAAATAAAATAAAGGGAATAAAAGTTCTACGTTGACTCAAACTTTTAGAAAACAAAGAAAGAAAATAAAACAGATTGCTAAATAATTGCCAAATATGGCTGTGATCGCCCCCTATTGCCACTGAAGTTTCAAATATTCGAATTTTTGCACACGAATTTGTTTTTTGCATTTCCAAAATGTGTTTAAATACTCATTTCATTTATTATATATATTTTTTTGCTGAAAACTGATAAATTAATATTTTGAAACTATTGTAATTGAAAATTTTGGTGCTCTCTCCTACACTCATCTCATGATGTTAAATAGGCTTGATAAACTCAAGAGCTAGTTATTCAATGACTATCAACTGAGCATAACTAAAATTTAACCTTAATTAAATAACTGAGCAAACTGAGTTATTTATAGGGGTTATAAGGGTAAAACTGTCCCCTGAAAACCCTCCACGATGGGGTTTAACTCCCCTCATTATGTGGGTAGTAATTGACTCGGTAATGAGGGCAGTTATAACTGAAACGCAGGGCTCTTCCACAGTTAAAACGCGGGCTTCGGGCTCTGTGTCCTGGCATTATAGTGTTGCTGGGTGCAAGCCACGCGTTTTCCCATTATAGTGCTGTTGGATGCCGGCTTTGAATCTTGCTAGACGCGGCCTTCAAGCTCTGCGTCTTGGTACTGCAGTGATGCTGAGGTGCGGGCTTCAAACTCTGCGTCTTGGCTATTACAGTGATGCTGAGAAGCGGGCTTCGACCCTTGCGTCTTGGTACTGCACGAGTGGCTATGATTAGCCTCGCGTCTGGAGTATAGACTCTGCTTTCTGATGACTTGTCTCAGTGATTTTTAGACAGTCTACAGTAACAGCTCAGATAATTTCGCATGAGATAAACCCATATGTATCGAGAATAGTCATCAACAAAATAAACATAATAATTGTAGCCAAAAAGAGATGTGATAGTTGTCAGACCCCAAATATCGGAGTGAACTAAATCAAAATTTTCGAAATTATGTGACTGCTGGAAGTAAAAGGCATAGTAGTTTATTTTGCAAAATGACAAATTTCACAATTATTTGAGTTAGAATACTGAAAATTTTCCAACATACCAGAATCATACAAAGTTTTTAACCTAGAACTAGATAAATGACCCAATTGACGATGCCATAGATCGAAGGTGACTAAGAGGCTCACTGGGAGATGTGGTGACAAAGGGAGGTGTAGATACTCCAACTGATACAAGCAGTTGACTTTACGTCCTATGCCAATCTTCTGGTTCATGTGATCCTTGATAATATAAGTAGTGGGTGTAAATAAGATATTACAATTACAATAAATTATTTTGCCAAAAGATAATAATTGCATGGTTAAATTAGGAATGCAAAAGATAGAAGATAAGGTGAGTCCACCCGATGCGTCGGAAGTGGGAGTGATGTTACCAAATTGGGTGGCTGCAAGAGGTGTACCATTAGCAGTATATATAAGTGAAATCATAAACAAGAGAATAATGTGTAAGGACAGAATGATCAAAAGTCATACGGTGAGTATCACATAAGTCAAATATCCAGGGAGTAGACCTCCAGAGGTGGTAGACATGACAATGAAATCAAATGTCGAAGACACTCCAGTGATACCCAGACTTTGTGCAAGATATGAAGCTATCCATGAGAACTGATCAAATGATAAAGATTTTGCTGAGGGTTGTGTAGCTGGTGTAGATGTAGAGGTACCAACTGAGGACCTGGGAACATATGGTCCATTGACCCTTTCTCATTTTAGGCAGGTGAAAACCACATGACTGAGTTGTTTGCAATATCGGCATGTAACCTGCTGAGTCTGAGTTGAGGACTAACGAATCTACTATACTCGGTTCGCTAGTCCATGAGATGGTGACCCATGATTCAGGGGCCACGAAGCATATAAATGATGCGGGACTAGGAGATTGATTGAACTAGAGTAAGTGATGATGACAACATCCGGAGACGTATCTCCTCAGAGGTGAACTCAGCCACTGATTCAGTGAGATTGGGAAGTGGATGACGATAAAGAATACTGCCACTTAGTGCCTCAATTCAAGACGTAGTTACATGGCAAAGTGAAAAAGATTTTGGCGATCTCTCTGCTTCTGGAACTCGAGAGTGAAGGCAAACATTGAATCTGAAATAGGAACTTTTTGTTGGCCAGAGGCCCTTCACTCTAGTTTTGATGATGATTAACTCATGTAGTTATAGTTTACTAATAATCTTGTGATATTTAGTTTCAGATATTTGATCAAGATATTAGTAGGTGATTAGCTTCAACAAAGGTGTTTTGGAGCTTTCACATGTTGATTCAAGAGCTCGAATGTCAAGAGCGCATCTAGTACTACGGTTGGAGTCAAGCTCGTTGGATCGCGTTTGAATCGAGTCTCTTGGAGAAGGAGTTCTACAAGAAGACCTTGGTATTGTGTTTAGTTTAGTATGTTTAGATCATTGTAAAGATTAGATAGTGTTGATATGCTCAGTTCACATACACGCACAAGTTTTAAGTTTAATGGTTTTTGATTTTCGGGTTAACCGATATTGATTTCATGTCAAAAACATAGACATAAATCTTTATATGTATATTGGATTCTATCCATATACAATATACTTCAAAGTTGTTTCAATATCATGTTTTTGTATTTACATGAGTTTTGGAGAAAACAATTTTTCATTTCAAAAATTCAAAGTTTAGAAAATACGATTTTTGTATTTACGACAAATTTCAATATCACAAAAATAGTTCAAATAATTTTATAATATGTGTTGAACTTTTGTCGCACATATTTGTATTTCAAAGAAAATAAAAGAACTTATTTTTGTGGAATTTATGTGATTTTATGGGATTTTGTAGAAGTCAAAATACCAAGTTTTTAATCCCAAAAATTGGACCTGGCTGTTCTGCTGGTCGACCGGACGGTCTACCGATGCAGAAGTCAGTCGACCGGTCCGGTCGACCGATGTGCACAGACATGCACAAAGCCATTTGGTTGGAAGGTCGGTCGACCGAGCCGGTCGATCGCCATAGAGCTTTGCTCTCTGGAATGGCCCCTGTCGACTGAGTGGTCGACCGACAGAGAGCCTCTGCTCTCTGTTTTCAGGCTTCGGTCGACCGGCCGGTCGACCAATGGCACAATGGTCAGAAATCCGACTGTTGGCCGGTCGACCGGGCGGTCGACCGACAGTAGAAAAATTCTGCTGTCCTGGCCCAACGGATACTTTTTGTTTTGGTTATAAATACCCACTTCTTTGCGCTGTTTTACATAAGTTTTTCAAGAACAAAATCCTGATCTTCTTAAGTGTTTTAACTACAAGTTTTAAAAGAGTTTTGGGCTTAAGGATTTGATCTTTATTTATTTTAAAAGGGTTGGAAAATTCAAAGAAAAATATAGTCTTTGGTAATCGGTTTTATTATCTTCATTTCTATAGCTATTCTAGAAGTTTTCCCAAGAGTTTTTCTTTGTGATTTTGATTTCCAAACTCTTGTTTTTTCTCACACTTGAGCTATCTATCTATCCTATCTATTAGGATCTATTTTGTGGGAAAATTGGTTTGTGGCTGTTGATACCACCAAGTTTGTAAACCCTCCTTTCTTTGTGATATCCCTCTAGTGAGAGGTGATTGTGTTGATATCCCTCTTAGTGAAGAGGTGATTATTGGAATGGTGGCTTTGTGCCTTATCCCTCTTGTGTGAGGTTGATAGTTGTTTGGCGAAGTGCCCATCCCTCTAAGTGTAGAGCTGATTTGTTTTGTGCCTTGCCTCTTGTGTAGAGGTTGTATTATTGGAGAGAGGAGTTGTGTACTCCTGTTTTGTATTACCCAAATCCTCAGTGGAGGTTCCCTGTGTGGGAAGTCCTGTGTGGACGATATAGTGGAAATCCTTCTGTGTGAAGGCGGGGACGTAGAGCAGTGGCTCGAACCTCGAAACATATCTCGGTGTTTGTGATTGATCCACTTTCTCTAAACTCTCTCTTATTTTGTGCATTGCATCTTATTGTTCATATCATATATAGGCTTAGGTTTGTTTTGTTGGCCCGGAGGCCTTCCACTCTAGTTTTGATGACGATGAACTTGGTGATCTAAACACTTTGATCACCAATAAAAACTCTCACAAACAAACCCTATAGTAGATATAGCAATGGATAGCTCAAGTGGGTGTGTGAGAAAACAAGGATGAAAATTGTGGAGGAAAACTCAAGAAATCTCTTTTAACACTCTTGATAAAAACTCTCTTTTGATTTGGAAATGAAGCTCTAAAACTTGTGGATATAACCACCGAAAAGAATGGGAAAAACTAGCCCAAAACTATTCTTGAAATTTTAGAGAAAACAGCCCCCAAATGGCCCAATTTATAGGGCTCCAAAAACTAGCCGTTGGAGGTCTGTCAGGCCTGTCGGTCGACCGCCCGGTCAACCGGCCAACGGTCATATTTCAGACCGTTGTGCCATCGGTCGACCGGTCGGTCGACCGAGCCAGGATACAGAGAGCAAGTCTCTCTGTCCGGTCGACCGCACGGTCGACCGGGGCCTTTCCAGAGAGCAGAGCTCTCTGGACGGTCGACCGGGTTGGTCGACCGGCCTCCTGCCAGAACTGGCGTGCACGTCTGTGCACGTCGGTCGACCGTGACAGTCGGCCGACTTCAAGCTGCGGTCGACCGTCCCGGTCGGCCGGCTGAAGCCAGGAAACAAGGTTAAGGGATTAAAAACTTGGTCTTTTTGGTTCACATAAAATCCCATAAAATTACAGAAAATCTACAAAAATAGTTTTACCAATATACTTTGATAAACAAACATGCTTGCACAAAATCAAGACATGTTACAAATGATTTGGACTATTTTTGTAATGTGAAAATATTTGTTCAAATGAAAACAGTATTTTTCCAACACTAGATTTTTCCAAAACTTATTTTTCCAAAACTTCACCAAATACAAAAACAAGATATTTAAACAACTTTGAAAGCATATGGTGTATGGATATGATCCACTACACAAACATGGTGAATATCTATGTTTTTGACATTATGCACTAAACATGGTTTTGGATAAAACATGTAAACTTGAAAACAAAAATCAAACATGTATTTTCTAAAATAGAAAATCTTTTGTAAAAACAAAACTATCAAGAGTGTGTGTGTATGTAATATACTTGAGCAATCCACCAACTATTCTATCCTTTACATTTTATCTAAAAACAAATCTTATAAAAACAACCTAGACACAAGTCTTCATCTTCTTGAAGTCTTCACTTGAAGCCTTCTCATCTTCTTGACTTGGTCCAAACACGATCCAATGGCTCTTGGATCAAACCTTGCTAGCTCCAAAACTTGACTTCAAATCCTTTGTTGAAGAAATGCACCTACTAAGATCTTGATCATAAATCTATCACTAATTAAACACAAGATCATTAGTACTATAACTACATGAGTTGATCATCATCAAAACTAGAGTGATGAGCCTTCGGGCCAACAATCTCCCCCTTTTTGATGATGACAAACTCATGAAGTTATATATGTATGATTAAAGTAAAGCTTCAAAGAAGCTCCCCCTTACTCATGCATAACAAACAAGTAATAAATTTGCAATGTATGCTCATAAACATATATGCAAATCTAGGAGATAAACATGCCAATCAAGCATAAAACAAATCAAATTCTTTTTCTCCTATTTGCAAAACAAACATATATGCATAAACATAAATTCTTCTCCCCCTTAAGCAAGGAAAACATGCATATACCTCAAATACTTCTCCCCCTTTTTGTCAATCATCAACAAAGGGATTAAAGTAAAAACAAAATCAAATAAATTTTTCTCCCCCTTTTTGTCCGAAACATAGAATCAATAAAGGGGTAAACATAAATCAATCAATAAGGATTATATGTGATATACATTCATGAAGAGGAAGACGTTAAGTTAGCTTCCCTACACATATGCATTACATGAAGAAGGGATGACAAGCCCCAATTCACATAACACATATTATGTAATGCATAAGAGGAGATGTGAAGCTCCCCTTACACACGTGTACCACATAAAGAAGAGTTGTCAAGCTCCTCAATATACAATACACTCAACATGAATCTATATGTAGAAGAGATGTTAAGCTCTCCTTGCATATAGGCAATACAACTTAAAAATCTTTGATTTTTCTTATAAAACAAAATTTTGAATTTTCTCAATAAAACAAATCTTGAGAATCCTTCTTAAAATTTTATTTTCTTATCATAAACAACTTTGTGCTTTAAACATGTAAAACAATTTTAAACTCAAGCACAAATAACTCAATATATGTATGAAACATAGTATACCAATTGAAATTGATACATACATATATAAGAAAACAAAATATGAGTATATACAAAAATAGAGTCAAATTGATACCAATTGAAACGATTCAATGATACCAATTGAAACAATAATAGGATCATGTGTATATCTCATAAACATTGAAGAATAAATAACTAGTTAAATAATTTTTGAAAAACTAGTTAAAGATCCTTCAAAACATAAAACCAAATCATATGTATTTCATGAATCATACCAAATACACAAGAGATGACACTCAAAATCGATTAAGCTCATAAAAGTGTTCATGAATCAAAGTCATGACAAAACAATTGAAGTATGAGTGTACAAGAATCATCTATATAGCATTTTCATGAAATAGTCATTAAGGCTCAAAATGATCAAAACAAATTATTCATTTTATTTTATCAAACAAAACACGAAAATTTATTTTTCATTAAAATTAATAAACTTCTAGGTATATGTATGATTTATCTAAATCTAACAATATGCATACATATCCCAAACATAAAAACGAGTCTATTAATAGTATTTGCATGATGGCAAGAGACTCAAAAAGGATATACATGTATATTTATTAGATTTGAATAAAAATGCATATACCTGAAGTAAAAACACGAAAATTAGCAAAACAAGTGTAAATGAAAGAATCATCAAAACTAGGCTATACATGTGCATATAGTGGGTACAAATGAGCATGAAGTGCAAACATATATGAATCAATTTGTTGCTCACTATTTGTACATGTATAAATCCAAGTGTTATTAAAAACTACATTTAAACTAGTATTTACCACATGAAGCACAAAAACATGAACATGCTAAATGATATTATCAAATGAAAAGCATGTAAAATAAAATAAGAGTTTAGAAATAGTTACCAACTAAGGAACTATATTTCCAAAACTCCAAACATGGTGGTTGAACCCGCCAAACCTCCTTGATAGCGATGCATCTATATATGTGTCCATCAAGTCCATGTTCATCCACCATCAAGGCACCATCCTCTCACATCTTGTGAGAGCCCTCACCTACATAAAAAATACACGGTGGGGGTTTTGGTACCCATTTTCTTTTGGGTCCTTGAGGGTTAGTCTTGTAAGGAACCCAAACATTTTTCTTATTAGCAAAATTAAAATGATGCAACTTGTCAAAATAAAACTTTGCTAAATGGCCTTTGCGGCCACAATGTGTACACTTGTACACCTTAGGATGCTTATGTGAGTGAGTGTGATCATGACGTGCAACATAAGCATATACATGATGAGAATGATGTGCATGAATGTGTGGAGCTTGTTTCTTTGAGAACATAGATTCCAACCTAGAATGATTAAATGCACAAGAGCTCAAAGTTGAGCTCAAACAACTAATCCTATTTTTCAAAATATTGATCTCACTATTATCAATGGTGGCATGTAAAGCATGGTGAGATTTGAAACAATTTTCTTTTTTCTTTTGAAAAACATTTTCTTGTTGTTCTTTTTCTATCATTTTTTTTTTAAATATTATTTTTCTTGAAAAACGACTTCCTTTTGTTTTTCCACCAAAATTTTTTATTTTTCAAAGATGTGTTTCCTCACAAAGATCACTCAATTTAGAAAGCAAGAAAACATTCTCATTTTTCAAATTCTCATTTTCTTTTTCAATGCATGCAACCTTATTTTCTAATGAATCTTTTTCATTAAGCATGCAATCAAATTTTTTTTCAAATTTTTATTATCTTTCTTAACCATATCATATTTCTCAAGCAATAGTTGACAAAAGCATGTGAGCTCATCATATGACTCCTCATCATCTAACTCGGATTCGGTGTTTACCTCAAGGGGGTTATCCCCTTGGACCATATAGCACTTGTTAGAGACGTCATTCCAACATCCGAGTCACTCCCCGCATAGTATTGATCATTTTCGCCAAGGGAGAGGAGGTGTTCCATGCTACAAAACCGAATCAATGTTAGCAATCTTAGATAAATAA